>JAPYZJ010000044.1:0-89828 GCA_030522765.1 Ophioninae sp. B BG-2022a
AGGCGTCCGAAGACCCTTAATAACGACGCCATTTTGTGTATCATCGTAACAAAAAAAAATCTTTCCAAACTTGAATACTTCAATAAAATTATGTTAAAAATTGAAAATGATTAGATAATTTTATCCCCTTTAAAAAAATTCTCAAAAAATACCTATTTTTCACGCTTCTAAAGGGATTTCTGGCCTCAAGAATTAAGATAACGGTGTAGGATTTGTCAGGCTTTGTAGTTACATTCTTGGAATACATAAAAACATTTTTTATTACATATTTCATGCACTTTTAACGGACCGACGCTCATTAGAACACCTCGATCAATCAATCAATAGATTATCGAAAATCGGGAGAATCGAATGAACGTAGCTTGTGAAATTTGAAAAGTCACCTTATTTTTTGAACAGACCTGGAATAGATTCGGTGTCGTGAATTATTATTACGAAGATATTCAGCTAAATTCCTACAGAGTTCAAAATTCTGTTTTCTCGCATTTTCTGGCTGTACCAGCAGCATCCAAACATTTCAACCGGTTCTTCCATTGCTCCGCTGCTTCACACCATCATCATCACCACGAGACCAGACTGTTTGGAGCCTAATGACCGCGAAAAGCTCTGGCCCGACTAATTACGAGTGCGAACCGATGCCAGCCCCCCCCCCTCTTTCGTCCCGATCCTCCCACCACATTTCAGAACTGAATACCAGAGGCACTCCTTCAGCATTTTCATAGCTTCATATCTGTAAAATTCACTAGCAACAATATCAGCAAAAGATACCTAATATAACCTCTTCTAACCTCATTTACGATCTAATTCTAAAAGGTGTTCATTAAGTGGAATGAAAAGATCTTAACCAAAGAATGAAATGAAGTTTGTTGACAGTTTGCTTTTTTTAAATAAAACCGTACATTGTTACTAGATGTTACTAGATTTTTAATTGCTTAAATGCAAATTTTGTGAACGTTTTTTTGTACATTTAATAATGTTTTTTCACTAGATACACTTTTTATTGTTCAGGTGAAAATTTCATGAACATTTTTTTGTAGATTGAATCATGCATTGTCACTAGATGCACAGACAAATTTCAAAATAGTCCGGAAGTGGGTTAAATATCGATTCTTCATTTCGTATCTTACTGAACGTCAAGTACAAAGGTATTAAAAAAAATGGTGAGCTCTGACGTCATTTTTGTGTGTCAGAGGACATTTAATATTTCATAGCCGTAATTAAACGCTCTATCTATCTGTTTATCTCAGTCGGTACGACGCCTGGCGTTTCCTGGCCGTGTCGTCTCGTCACACATAGAAACGTTTTAACTTCCCGCTCGTGGAAAAGACGTAGCGCGAATAAGCCAGCGTAAGAAGGACAAAGAAAAGTGGTCGAATTCCTCTTGCGTTCCAGACGCATAAATCCCTCAGCGCTCGGGAAAACACACGTTCACGGGATGAAAAGTACACCTATGCGAAAACTCAGTTCACCAGCGAATTCTTCATCTTCCCGGTGACAAATATAGTATCACTCTGATGTGTGTGTGTATATTTCTCGTGAGTTATACGAAGGAACTTCCCATAGAGGGCTTTCTCGTTCCGGCTACACGCGACGAAAGCTCGGACAAAAATGTCACATCGCCGATTCAACAGTTTCACTCACATGAATTCTCAAGCGTGATCTTAAGATGGTGAAAAAAAAAAACTAGGTCGATCGAACACCTGTTCATGCAACGTGCCGGGTTGAGGAGGTATCATCATTGCGACAATTCCAACTTTTGGATGTGAAACTTTTGTATTAGGTGTAGTAAAAAGAAATCCATGATTCTTCCAATAGAGAACTTTTACCAATAGATTTTTCCTAATCTGTATATCGCGTGGTATAAGTACAATTGGGTTTCACTTGAAGGTGTTAAAAAGATGAGATTTCGTACTAAACAAACTTTTCCGGAAATGTTGTGATTGGGTGACTCAGTTCGTGATTGATTGATTCAAAAAAATAATGGATTTCTTTTTACTACACCTAATACGATCCTGGAAAATCGTTTATGCATCTCTTGTCCAAAATTTTAGCGATCCTGACCGTTTAGTTTTTTTCGTATCGAAATTACGAAGTTGAGCACTTTGGGCTAATGAGCTCGTTTTGTGGAATCGTTCAATTTAACCCGTTAGAAAACTAGATTTTTCTAGATGAGATTTCGCCATTAAAAAAAACTTTTGCGACAGTTTTGTAATTGGTTGACTGCAGAAAATGATGGATTTCTTTTGACTACACTTAATATTATTATCTGCGTGCTTTGATTTGTGAGTTTGATGAAAAAATATATGTTTCATCAGGTACCAAAGTAGTCGGTCGTCGGATGCAATAAAGCACTTTCTCCCGGACAGATGCACGTGCAGGAAGCGCCTGCACGCACCTTGTAAAAGATACCTCATCGAGGCGGGAAGAGGCGAGACATTTTCATTGGAGCGTGAACTCGCGTGAATCGATAACGGTCCTCCCGTTCGAATGATCTTTTTCTCTCTTTTTTTTTTTCTTTTCATTCCGATCACGATTGATTCGTCGGCTATAGCCTCTCGTGTTCCCCTTCATTGATGCACTCAACGAATGTGCTCCAGTTTCAAATGCACCGTACGCTTCAAAACGGTTATAGTCACGTACCGATCCGGCTCCGGTCGTTATTGACACTTCCGTCAAGATACAAATGTAAACACCATGGAACGTGACGCAAATATGCCGTGTCAACGTTGAACAACTTTATGGAAATGTCTATTTTGAACGTGTTGATAAAATACGTTTAAAAAAAAAGTGAGTCACCTCACATCTGAAAAACTCGCTTTTTCGTATTCTATTGGGATGCAAAAGCTGATATCATGCATAGATTGAAAACAGACTAAACAGCTCTGAAACCGCGTTTCTTCTGTTTTATTTGAGAACGGAAAATGTACTGGAACGTTTTCCCATTTTCTATAATATTTTGATGAATTTTTTATTAAACATTGATAAACGAATTGCGAGTTAAATATTTTGGGGTTGTTTATGGATGTAGGGAAACGAGTACACGGTATACGGTTGAAGGATAAAAGATAAACCATAACCTTTAAAATTTTTAATCTCGAAAACCATCGCAGGTCGCCAAAAATTGGTTTAGAAGTCTTTTTAGAATATTAATGGAAGGCCTGAATTTCAACTAGATCGAGAGAGAAGAGGAAGGCTTTTCGAAACCTTACGCAAAACCGTTAAAGTTCAATATTTCGAAAACTATTGAGCGTCGCCAAAAATTATTTTAGGAGTTCTTTCAGAATGTTATAAAGAGAATATTAAAAATAAAAGATTATAATTAGAAGGTTGAAAATAGAATATTATAAAAAGAATATTAAAAATAAAAGATTACAATTAGAAGATTGAAAATACAATATTATAATTAGAATATTAAAAAACGAATTATGTAATTATAAAATTAACAGGGAACGGTCACCCGTTAATCATCGTACTTATTCAAAAAAAAATTGACATTTTCACGTGCCCCTGATCTTTGGCACGTCACAACACCTCAACGCCTTGAATGATCGATTGCACCACGTATAATCGTAAATCCGTATAAACGTCGGCAAATAATTTTCTGTGCACAAAACGAATGTTAATAAAAAATGGCAAATGAATTTTTCTACTATCTTTATTCGGGATCGTAATGGATATTTCGAATGATTATCTCGTTTGGAATTCCCGAGGCATTGGGTCGGGCAAAAATGAATGAAACAAGCCCGAGTAATTTAGTCGGGGATAATTGATAGGGATTATCCGAGTTCAAGTATGTGGGATCCGTTTGATACTCGTTTAAAACGTACGTAGTAGCAAATCGTGATTAAAATAGCTCGACTAATAATTCGTTGTACATATGGAGGAGGAGGAGGAGGGAAGGGGAGAAGTGGATGCATGAGCATTAATTTCTATGTTACTAAATTTATTATAACCTTCCAACGCACACACCACCTTTCACTGGAAGGTATAATACACATTTATCGTTTCAACGGAACTTTTCTCTTTGCACCTCTTTGCAGCAAAGTCTCTCGGAGCACAGACGGAGGCTTCGAGCTACCGCTCACCGCTGCACATGTACGTCTCTACGATCCCAAAGCTTTATTGGCACGATAGAGACGAGATAGTTTTGCTTGTATTCGTGTGTTGCTAAAGGTTTCCACGCGGATCCTGAAAAGGTTAACTGCTTGTTTTTTTATTATTTTTTTAATTCGGCTCCATTCGTATACTTTTCTCAAGATTGAAGCGCGAGCTCGAATAATCCCAAACGGCTCGCATGATGCTCATTCAGGAAACAGAAATTCCTCTATCAAAATATATTTCTTGTTTTCCATTTACTAGAAAATCTCGCTAATTTTCAATATTTCTCTCGAACCCAAAATTTAGGGGGTTCAAGACTGCAGGGGTTAAGATTAACAGGTATGGTTTGATTAAACAAAAATATTTCACAAACAAACTTTTTTATTGCTCCAACAATCATCCAAGATCATCAAATGTGCGTTTGGTTTTTTGGTAAAAAAATACAGTAAAGAGTTTGTCAACATTTTTTCGAATGTATGGATATTTTTTTGCAAAAACCGTTCATAATTATTGCGAGCGTTCAAGAGGCCAAGACTCGTTCGAAGCTCTGTTTGAGTTCTAATAATTTTGACGCCAACTTCACAATCACTTCTTTTAAAGAAGGACTTATTGATGTTTCGGTTCAATCTTAACTTATTTTTATAAACAATATACAGCTCAGTTTTGCAACGACAAATCGAATTTTTCAACAAAATCGTACCATTTATCCAAAATTTTATTCAAAAAAAGATCCCTGCGTACTACTATAGCTAATGGTATACAGATATGATTTTTTTTTCCTTTCAGATCTTGAATTTCACGAGAAATTAGTCCGCTACCGTGAGTATTTTTTACAGATTGGCTTCCTTCTTTTATTAAAAAATTATGATAAAAAAACTGTCCATACTTAAATAAATGGTAAATAATTCCTCTAAAAAGAATTTCCTTTTCTCTTATCCTTTGATCGCCCAAACAAAAAATCGTTAAAGTATGACGGGAACTCGAAGAGATTTGTATCTATTTTTATGCGAAAGAGAAATTGGACTGGTAGAAGAAAAAAAAACAAATTAAAAATCTTTCTCGATTTTGATGGATGAAAGAAAAAGGTGCGGTTGGTGGGTCAAGCCGGTAATAAATATTCGAACGATATATCGACTACGCGGGGCGAGCCCTTAGGCTAGATTGCAGCTGAGCAATCTTTCATCTTTATCGGTCGCCTTGTCTATCGGTTAAAAGCTGGGCGTGCCCTTATGCCTCCTTTGTACTTCGAAAAAAACGCGTTCCTGTATGCTCCACTTTTTTTCCGGTTACTTCTATTAATACATTTCATCCCGCGAATGCTTGATGACGTATCAGTAGTCCATGTCTCTCTACATGAGCTTCGGAAGTGTTGAGCCTCTCCTCATTTTTCGTCGCGGCCTCTGAAAGTGGCTGTGAACGAAGAAGAAAAAAAAACGGAACTTTGGAGAAAAGCGAACACCGAAGAGCGTTCACTATTTCCGGATGTTCGAAGAGTAGTCGAGCTACTCTAGAAAGTGCATAAAACCCCGAGGGGGTAAGTCTTTATACAGCAAACCTGTATAAACCTGGAATAAAATATACGGTTTTACAGATACACGTTGTTTCAGAAAAAGTGAGAATTCTTTTGTTCGAAAATGTCAATAAAATGGCAACGTTATTTCGTCCCTTTAATTGTTGAAGTTGGATCAAAAGTTTCAAACAAAATCTTCCCTTTTCGTCATTTTCGACAATTCGAGCCGTGTATAATAAAAATAGGAACTTCATTTTTTATCGCAGCATACAACTTCAAGCTACCAAGACAAAATAAACATTTACCCATTTTTCTCCCGTTGAAAGAAACACTTTTTGTTTCTACTATTTTTCTATTGCAAATAAACTGTTATGAGACATAACTGGGCAACTCCTTTTTTGAATTACCCTGTATGTAAGACAGCGGGAAAAATTCAGAATAGATTTTCTACATAGAAATCCATCCATCCATCTGCTATTGCATTTTGATTTCATGCTCAAATTCACTTACATCCAGATAATAATTACTTGGTCTTCATTTTCATAGTAATTCACTTATTCTTCTACGAACTCGCGTTCATTCGTGCAACGTCAGAGCGAGAGTGCAAACGATACGAATACATTGTTATTTCTTAATAGAAATAAAAATTGATCGTCTAATTATTATACTTATTAATTCGTATATTCATTCATTCATTTCTATTACTTATTGGTATATTTATTTTATCGTATATTGATGTATATGAGGAACTACGTGAAGAAATACCCATTTCAAATATTCTCAAAATATTATGCAATAATGGGCAATATTTTCTAATATATAAGATAATTGACAAAAAATTTAACATATAACATAATTTACAAAAAAATTAGGTTCTATATTAATTTGAATGTATATTTATATATATCATTTATTAACGTCCACGAGCACCCATTGAATTTTTTTTCAAGTGAATGCTGCAACGTCATTTCGAACATTTTTTTTCAATTCGACAACGAGCTCTCAGCTGCTCTTGAATAGTCTTCGTCATCGTCACAATAAAAATTGCAGCTATTCTAGCCACTCTTTAAACCTAATATAATCACGACTTGAAAAAGTGCACGAAACCCCTCTTGAAAAATGACGATTGCAGTATCGATTCGATGGTTTTTAGCCCTTGTTTGAGGTCACCAAAGTTCACGGTAGGATCATACATGTTCACACACAAATCTCGTTGCTTTACCGATTTGGGTCTCGGAGACGATAAAAATTTCAGGCGATCGATTTGCCGAGGCAAGTAGGTCGACAACGACGCGAACCGAGGAAAGAGCTTCATTCCCAAAACGCATCATCGCGAATAATACTTTACATTTAATGTACAACGTTTCAAAGAGCTAATAAATTCACTTCGCTCATTTATTTTTACCCCCTATCCTCCAAATTTTTTGAGGGATTTATCATTGAAAAAAAAATTTACCTGGCTAGATAAAAGTGACAGGATAAAATCAAAAAACGTTCAATTAATCGAGTGGGACCAAATGTCTTGCGATAAACAATTTTTATACGTTTTCCAAAAATCCTAAGAAGCTTAAGAAAACGTCTTGGCTTAGTAAATATTTGTACCCATTTAATTATTTCTGATTCGGAAAAAATCACGAATTTACGTATTTAACAAAATTTTCGGGTTGTTTTCATATGAAATCGATGAAATCTTAAAAATGAACCTTCGAACGAAAAAACGTTCGAATGTAAGAAGAGTTTCAAAGCTGCTTTTTTGAAACGAAATTTCACTCCGAAAAATGGCTTTCGAATGGTACAAAAAGGTACGAGTACTAATTTGAAAAATTCTCTAAATCTATGAGCACTCATTTAAAAAAATTATCTTATATATTATTTTATTTTCTAGTTATACGTATTATTTATAAAAATCTAGGAGCACTCATTTACATATTTTTCCAAATGGATGCTTACAGCTTTGAGTATGGTTGCGTGGAAGTTCCAGGCCCGTACAGAATCCTTTTCAGATTTAAATTATGCTCGTTAGTATCGTTTCTGGATCCAGCAAGGTCCTTTCGAACATTTTTTTTTTAATTCGACAATGAGCTCTCATCTACTTTTGAGTGGTTCTTCGTCATCGTTGCAACAAAAATTGTATCTATTCTAGCCACTTTTCAAACCCAACACAATCACGACTTCAAAAAGTGCCTTAAAGCCCGTATTAAAAAATGACTGCTGTATCGATGTGATGGTTTTTGGTTGCTTATTTTGCTTCTTTTTAACTTATTTTTAACCATGCAAACTATCCACTCAAACACAATGATTAAAAGCCGTCAAAATATGCGGAGCGAAAATGAAAAGACGTATTGTCAAAGCTGCTCGGAGTTCCTCATAAGCGATTCGGAAAATACGTCGTAAACACTTTTGAAAAATTCATGCTCGTATCCAATTTTATTTATTACTTTTCTGATGTTTTTACATCATTAAAACCAATAAAAAAACTGGCTGAATTTTTTTCTACTCATATGTAACGCTTTAATGATCGTGTGATCGCTGCAAGATCGTACACCGAGTTTCCTGACAAAATATGTACATATACAGGGTGACCAGAAATACAACCTATTCCTCTTGTGAGGGGTCATTCTAAAGGTTATTTGAATCAAATTAAGTTATGACAACTATGAGTCAAAATTTAATAGTTTCTGAGTTATGACGGTTTAAACATTTTTTTAGAAATCCTCAGGTTCGTCAGGAAAATCAATTATTTAAAAAAATACTTATCTCTACATCGTCGTATGATACTTTTTCCATTCTAGAGGTTCAATTATTTTTTATGCTAATGATTATTTTATTCATTTGAATTGAGTTTGAGGATTTGATTTGAATTGACTTTAATGATTTAATTCATTTGAGTGAAAAGTATAAATTCAATCGATATTTTCCTAATTCTGGAGGGATCATTCTATAGGGCATTTGAACAAAATTAAGCCATATCAACTAGGGATAAAAATTATATAGATACTGAGTTATAATGATGCAACAATTTTTCAGAAATTCTCAGGCTTGTCACCAAAAACAAATCATTTTTTAAATTCTCTCCAAACATAAACTTTGTACTTTTCTTTTCTATAAATTCAATAACCATCGAAGCTTATTATGACGATTTAATTGATACTTGTGTCATTCTAGAGTGGTGATTCAGTTATGATAGTTTACCAATCAATTGAAAAAAAAACGACAAGACAAATTATTCATTATTTAAGAAATTTTCAGAAATTTCAATATTAAATTAATATCATTATTTTGCAGTTTTCAAAAAAGCATCAATACCTATATTTTAAATGGAGTATTTTTTTTAAATGATTCTTTTTCGTGGCAAACTTAAAACTATGTAAAAAAAATCGAAAGCCACATTACCACTCAGTAACTCCTCAAGTTTGATAACCGATTGATGAAGATTGATTAATTAGTTCCTAATGACTTCTAAAATTACCCATTTCAAGAAAAAGGTAAAATGATCGGTCACCCTGTGTATCAAAGGAACTGTATACTTTCCGTGACTCGATGAAGGATAAAAGAACACAGGGCAAGAAAAAACAAGAAGATTCTCATTGCGCAATTCTTTTTCTATGTTATATTCCCCGAGAGGCTTTTGCCTCTCTCTTACGTAACGAAAGCCGTGTACATTATCCACATTGTACATGGTGACGGTGTGGTACACGGATTTTTTTCAGCCCAAAGGCATTTCAGGTGCATTGCGAGGCAGGTTATATTGCCATCTCCGGGCACGTATCTTATAACCAGCGAAAAAGGTTACTGGGATAGGCTCGCCTGTAGCGAATCGTTATTCTCGACGGCGGAAGAAAGATTATTATTGTAATAGACATTTCTATATGTACGTTCACATATAAGTCCAACGTTGAATTAACGATGTACAAAAGGATATTAGCTCAGCAGTGCATGGAGGGACCATAGAAACGTGCCTGTGAGTGAACGTTCTGACAAACGAATCTACAGTGGAATTGATGTCGGACATTTTTTTTTATAACGTCGAAAACGTAATTGTCAATATAAAGGACGCTTTGACACAAAAATAATGAGCTCATTTTCAGCCCACGTGTTATCTCGTGATTGGAAACATTCTACATAAAACATCACTGATATACTTCAACACATGTTAAAAAAATGTATTGTTTCAAAAAATTACTTTTTTTTGGAATATTGCATTTTTTCCAGGAGTTTGGTGGTACCTAAAGAGGATATCCGTTTAGTGGTATCACGAAATCTTCAAAATACTCGTATAACTTTTTCTCGACGATTTGATATTTACGGCGGAGCACAAAACCAAAATTTGTTAAATTATATTAAAATGTTTTATCAAATAAAACATACATATTTTTATTTTATAATGTTTTATATTCCGATATATTAATTTTCAATATTATTTATGTATAATATTGTCTAGAAAATACTAATAATATTAATATTGTTAAACTAATATGCTATATTGACAATAATAGAATACAAAAATTGCGGCCATTCTTCATTGAATTCTTAGGATTAATTATTAAACGTTACTAAATCGTACACCGCGATAACACGCTTGCGAATTGAAAGTGCGTTTGAATTAAATTTAATTGAATTGTATTACGTGAATATAGATATAAATATATACAATACCGAGATGCGTTTTTTTAATTAATAATTCCGATCAACTTCAATATCATATAGTTGTTCTTCCATTAACAATTTCAATTAATTCTAATATCATATCATTCTTTTTCCATTAACAATTTCAATTAATTCCAATACCATACAATTCTTTTTCCATTAACAATTTCGATTAATTTCAATATCAAGATGATTCTTTCCCATTATCAGTTTCAATCGCAATTGAAAAATTGAACTACCCTACTCGTTCGTGTATTTCACAATGATCAATAAAAGATAACCTTTCGTGTAAAAGTGGATTAATTAAATAGACAACGGACGTTCCTACATCACGAACCCACATTATTATTCATAAAGGTTTTTGCTGAATGTGAATTGCTGCATTTATCCCCTGGTGCATCGTCCATGAGTGCAGAAAGGTCCGTGGCCGTCTGAAGTACGATCACTTTGAGTGTCTAGCCTCGGAGTTATTCGTAAGTCGAAGCTTTTCGTCTCAGAACGCAACGCAATACACATATCTCGTCTGAAAGTGTGCTGACAGCCTAGAGAACCGAGATCACGAAGGAAATATAGCGAGTTAACACTCTACTACGGTACCGATGTTACGATAATACCCAACGCTACGACCATACCTTCAAGACCTGAGAAACGTATTAATGCAATTATATGTAGCGTGCAGAAGTTATTCCATCGTAGTTATGAGGAAGTGGGTCATCGTTGCAACCCAACGGGAACGAAAAAAAAAAAAAAAAACAATGAATAAACCCGAGTCTTACGAACAATGGCTCGCAGAATTTCTCGTGGGAACTAATATTCTTGATCGACGTACATCTTGATGATACGCAATGATGCATCGGATATAATTGTGTGCATGAAATTACGAACTTGGTGCCAATTTTGATGTTTAGATATTCCTTTTACAGCTCAAAAGAAATAGTGACGTATGAAGCTAGCTTCTGACGGTCAAAAAAACTCATCAGGAATTAACCCACCAGGATATTACTATTTTTTTTCTGGATGGAACATTGGTATTAACTAAATATGAAATTTCAAGTTATTATTATACAATACTATTATTATGTAAACCCGTCGGAAATATTTATAATTGAATGTGAAAATAATATTACTTATATTGAATAAATAATATATTTGTATCGTCGATTAGGTTAATTATGAAAATTATGAATTCGTGTCTTTAATCATAAAATTAGAATCGTGGATGGACCATCTTTGGAATCTTTGAAATCAAAGTCAATTTGCAAACTTTATGGTCGGATTGAATACATACCTCGTTTTAATCCAATTGCTCCTTTTAAAAACGATCGTTGATATAGTTTTTCAAAACCAGGTTTAAAAAAAATGTTTTTCGAGGATTGTTTCTAAGAACGAATTACTTTTGTAAAAATATTAAAGAAAACTAAAAGTTTTTATAAACAAAAAAAAATGTCTTGACAATAGTTTTTCGCTATTTCATTTCTGTTCGCAATGAAAAATATTTCACGAGAAAAAAACCGAGACGTCGACAATAAATTTCATAAAATACTGACATTCAAAATTACCAGCAGAACTTTGAACATCTTCCTTTTTATTCTACTTTATCGGGCCTTCACAAAATTCTAACCTTGGAAAATGGCTAAACCCAGAGAGTTCCACCAACAACCGAACGAAGCTGCAGGTATAGAAGAGAATAAATTGAAAAAAAGAGTGCACCGGAAGTTGCACTCGTCTCGGCTATTATTATTCCTTTGAATACGAGAAAAGGTAAAATGAGTATGATCAAGAGGGGAAAAAACGTGGAATAGACGGTAATAAATGAACTCGATGTATTCATGAGATTCGATGTATCCTTGGCTGCATAGGAGCCAGTATTTCCCTCGCTGAAAGAGTGTGTCATTCGTCTTTCCGATCTTTCTCGCTGCTGGAGCACGCTTTCTGATGGGCTCAATGGGCGAGCAAGCGGAAACGCAATGTTCGGTGTCAGTGTATGTGTGTTTTCTCATGAACCCATAACAGAGAGAGAAAGAGAGAGAGAGGCTGTAAGATTTAAATAGGAAGTTATTTTTACGAGTAAGTGGATGAGACTTTTCTCGAGACCCTGAGCTGGGGGCGAATTCCTCCTTTGATAATTACTATGAGACCTAAATGAAAAACGCATCAGCCCAAAGCTGAACATAAAAAAATGACTAAATAGGAGATCATCGATTATATGAACTAATCGTAACGGGAAATCTTCCGATGATTCAGTTTTGATAATCAAGGTTCTACTGTAAACGATAAAAAAAGAAAACAATTTTTTTTTGTTAATTAGAGTTCGAAAAATAAAATAAATATTATTTTTTTATGAAAATAATTCAAGTAAATTAATTAAATAAAAATTAAAGAAAAAATTCTACTGTAAACGACGATAAAGAAAACATTTTTTTTGTTAATTAGAGTTATAAACATACAATAAATATAATTTTTTAATAAAAATTATTAAAGTGAAAAAAAAATAAAAACATATTTCATAAAAGTGAAATATGTTTTTATTTATTTTTCATCGTCCTTCTGCGAAAGCGAAGTAAAATTTGCTATTAACGTTTTCTTTCCCCTGCTCCCGTCTTCTTTGTTCACTTTTTTCGTTTCTCGTAACGCGCTTCGAGTGACTTTGAAAAATATTTCGCAGAGATTAAAATCTTCGATTGATTATCGAAGAAAATGTTCTCGATCTCGTTCGAGTCTTATCAGAAGTTTTATCGATGTGATGTACGAGAGCTCGATAAATACAAATATGTCGAATCGAAAGTAATTCATGCAGCGCGGTTGGGCCGATCGGGCAGGAAAACGGTCCGGAGCTCCCGGGTTTCGGAAGAGCTCTGGATAAACGTGTATTATATGTGGCATTCAAGCCCGGACGATACACTCTCGGTAATCACATGGAGAAAGTCTTAAGATTGTCCGATGCGAGCGCGAGAGCTTCCACGAGGAACTGGAACTCTCAGACGATTAATCGCATCGCTGGAATCGTACGTGCATAAAGGAGACGCAGAGAATAAGCGACGAGAACAATTTTGATCCGAATCACTATTTTCTACGGGTTTCTGTCTGAAAATTATTGAAATGCTAAATAAAATTTCCAAAGTAATTGAAATACTAAATAAAATACCCATAATAATCGAAATGTTAAACAAAATACCTAAAATAATAAAAATCCTGAACTAAATACTAAAAATCATTATAATACTGAATAAAATACCCAAAATGATTAAAATACTGAACAAAATACCTAAAATAATTTAAATACCTAAATTATTGAAATACTAAATATATATTAGAACTACAAATAAACATATGTACTCCCAACAAATAATTTCAGCCCAAATAAAGTATATAATTAAATTTAAAAATCATGTAATCGCTGTTCTCAGTTTTTAATTCGAAGTCAATTATTATTAAACTAGACTAAACTTCAATTTAGTCAAAACATCAATTATCATCGAAAGTTTGAAATGAACATTTTCCAGTGTTAATTTATTTTTTCAATAAGCTATATATTAGGCTATCTATGTACGTCATGATCCAAACTTATAAAATAATAATTTCGCTATTTTGGACTAACTTCTTGCCCGAAAGTTGATCCTCTGATACCTCAGAATACATAACTCAAGGGCATTTAAAAAATGAATTCATAGCAAGTCGACCGGTGCGTCGTTGCGTTTTGAAAAATATCATAATCGTGTCGGTGACAGTATCGATACGTCATACTGTTTCGTCAATGTTGAATTGCAATCTCGAGTCTCTGATATATCGAAAGTTCTCATTAATCGCATTCGCGTTCGAAACGACGACACCTCGATGTTTCACGCGATCGATATTCACGGAGCACAATCGATCGCGAACGTCCTGCACGTGCTGTACGACCTTAAAAAATCAAGGTCGAGGTGGGCATCCCGTCTCCATAATTCGTGTTCGCATAATCCTTACCATCTCTTATTACTTCGATGATATACATATCGGAGAGCGTTGCTTCATTGATCTCGACGAAACGCAGGTATTTTCGTATCGTGCTTTTATAGCGTTTCATTCCTTCACTTTTGTTCGATTTACCCTCATTTTCTTTCGATAATCGCATCTTAGGCTTTGCGTATTAACCTGTCAAAGATTACGCTCGTAGCACAGCAATGTGAAACACTTAGGCGTGCCAAATCACACGTATCGATATCCCATGAGAATGTAAAATCGAAATATTTATCAATATTAATATTTAACATTTTTTGTATTCAATACTTTTTAATAAAATATATATTTTTTGCACGATGTTCCAAGATCAGCCTAATTCTTTCGGATCCAACTGAAATTATGCACGGACCTTCCTTTTTATATTCCAAGGGAAACCCTAAAAGGATTTTTGGAGACAAGCAATAGTTTCCGAAATATAACATTTGGAAAGTTATTTATCTTAATGCAGTACTAATATACTAAAAAACCCAAAAAGCTCAAAGAAGCTCAAAGAAACTCAAACTAACCTAAAAAACTACGTACGATACGATATAGATATATATTTATACCTGTGAAAAAATAAACCTTAAAATTCGTTATTTTGAAAACTATGGCTAATAACGAAAAATCCTTTAAGAGGTTCTCTGAGAGTATTGAAAGGAAGGTTTGCGCAAAATTTCCCCTTGACTTTATTTGATATAAATTATTATGTATTTAATTATTATTTTTTTTTATTATAATTTATTATTATTTTATTTATTTAATTATTATTCATTTTTCATTTTCACGCTCGAAGAGAATAAGAATTCAATAAGGTGACCAGAGCCGCGATAAAAAACATTATATTATACTTTAAAAAATTAATTAATTAACTACTTAATTAATCACATTCCTGCACCAAATTTGATGTTATATTTTCCATTATTTTTAACCTCCTCTTATACACGACGATTCGATAAAACGATGCGTGTCTCTTGCGGATCTTCAGCTCTTAGTTAGTATTCTTTTCGTTTCCACCCTAGATTTCTCAAGAACTCCGACGAACGATTCCCGACGAGACACTTGCCGAGACGCTCAAGCGTGGTTGTTCGACGGAAAGAGGAACGGAAGGTACGGGAGAAGAACCGGTTTTCAATGATGCGTGCTGTACGCACGCACCGGGATTCTAGTGGAAAGCAAGAGCGAATCACCTTTCGATAGAGGTTTAATTAAACCCTCCCCTACCCGCCCCCTTAAACACGTTTGATGACTTTTTATTTCGTTCGTTCTCACCACTGCGAAAGTGCTCGTACATCTGACATTATCGAGCTGTGTATGTCAGCGTGTGCATAATTTCCGGGACGAATGAGCCTCGGCTCATCGTGGATGAGGGACGATCGTTTGGACCTCAAAACCGGGTCATTGTCTCATCCTCACTGCTGGAACGCACATAACACGATAATGCGAACATACGTGTTTTATATCGTACGTTCTACTTATAGTATACCCACTTTCAAACTTCCGTAATTTCCGCTCGGATGCGCTCTCGTTAAGACGAGAGGAAACCCCATCGACGTCGGTAAGGCAGAACAGGATCGTAAATACCCACGGATTTCCAAAACGACTCTTCAGAATTTATTGAAACTTTATCAGCCAATGTAAAATCGATAGACGAACAGCTGTCTTCCCAGAAATTTATTTATTTTTATTTAATATATTTTAATAAAAATTTATATTTATAAATTAAATAAACATAATTTATTTTATTAAAAATTTTATTTAATAAAAAAAATGGATTGTGTTATTCTATATGCCATACTGAAGTTATGATGGAAACGTGATCGTAACTAGTATAGAGCGAATATTTAAAAAGTTACCGAGGATATATGGTCTTATCGAACGACATTGGGTATCATTCCAACTCATCTTACATATCAAGATCACATTAAGACCCGAAGCTCCTCGAGGCCATCAGGAACGACAATGTGGTCGAGCGGTGAGAACCGAGATTTACCACAAGTTCTGCCTTACCGACTGGACTCGTTCTGGTATCGTTACGTCTTAAGAGCATGACGAACATCGACATAACCTCACAAATTTTCGAAATCCGTTTTTTCAGCGTCAATTGAGTTTACGGCGAAAAATCAAGCATCAGTCTTTGTAGAATTCATAGAGAGAAATAGATGCTTGAATTTGACGATTAAAATGTTTCGTCCTTGAGAAATTGCGATTTAAAAATATCAACTATCTCTCTCGCACCCGTGTGTCACGTGGTACGTCTTCGATATGTTCTTAAATGAAAATTTAACACGAACGTTTCACGAACCAAATGTTCGACAGAAACGCGAGTAAAAGTCAGTCAATCATTTTCCTAAGCAAAAGACTTTCGCGTAAATGAAAACTGATTGTGGATTACGCGCGTTCGAAAAGCCTGTATATCATCATGGCGTAGCAATGAACAGTCAATTTCAATGTGACACAACCTGGTACAAGCACGATAAAATTGCATCGGTTATCCATAAATCTCTAATCGTATTAGCCTTTCTTGTTTACTTTCCCGAGCGTCGGATCGAGTAGGCCGATCGATCTTGGAACCAGAGTTCCGAGTGGTGAAAGGGCACGAAATCCATCTCTTCGCTTGCCGATTTGACTCCTTCTTTGCCCATTTACCAATTACACCTGTTTTTGCAAACCCACTGCTAGCGATTGTTTCTTTTTTTATGTTTTCATTGATAGCATATTGCGAGGTGTACGCGAACGACGCAAAATCGTTTCGTCTCTCACGGGTTAGTTGTAATGCGTTCGGCGCAAGGCTTGAACTCGATATAGCCGATAAGGAATACGTCGAACACGAGGAAAAAATGTTTGCGATAGACACGTCGTCGCTGTACGTGCCCAAAGTACGAAAACATCCTACGAACCAAGAGCACGGGTCAGTTAAACGAATTTGTATACGTGGGGAACACATCAACGTATGTACTTTTATATATGTACAGGGTGACCGGTGATTCAACCTGGTCTTTGAAACGGGTCATTCTAGAGGTCATTTCCATCAAGTCGACATCAACTGTGCGTCGAAATTGAGTCATTACTAACTTACGATGGTTTTAGATTTTTTTCTTCGATATTTTTGGACTCGACGCGTGAATATTAGGAAATATTGCAGTATGTGGGAGTGAAACAGATCATTGCGAATAACGATGATTTCTCGTTCTGATTTTGAGAAAAGTCATACGCCAGATATGTATTTTACTGTATCACTGGATAGATGTTGCAAAATCGCTGGAATTCTTGACGATTTAAGAAACGATGGTTTTTCATAGTAAAATTATACGAACATTATTTGTAAAAAATTCATCAAAAAACTGAGTTGATTATTAACATGTAAATTTAATACCATCGCTTATAAAATAACAGCTTTTTGCAAAATTGAGAGAACTAAATCGTTGAAAATTCTGATATTATTATATCGTCAAAATTAAGGATCAAGAGATCGATTAAGCTAAGTATTCCAATGAATAGACCGCATTTTCTTGTTTTCCAATCAATTTAAAATATACTGAAACATTTACTTTAACGATGAATTAGTTTCATAAAAAAATAATTAAAATTAGTCATTGATAAAGTATATAAAATACACGAATAAAAATATATACAAAGATTCATAAATAAAAATATTTCATTACAAAAATTATGAAATATTTTGCAACGAGTGAATAAATATTAGAAAAATAATGATTGAAAAAATCAATAGATATTGGGTTACTGGATATTAATCATAATTAATAATTATAATAAATAATTATTAATAAGGATAAAGTGACCCAAACGTTTTAATAATTAATTTAATATCAAATTTAATTTAATTAATTAAATTTGAACATGGGAAAAAAATTATTGTTGAGCCAACCCGCACTTGTCACGAATGGCGGACCATTTGGCATGGAACAACTTCTACATATAGGTGACCGAAGCGAGAGAGCTGAAGCACCTAAAACTTCGGAAGTCACGTTACACTTCCGTTTTCTCCTTCTATAATGCGAATACCAGACGTACGACGGTTTGCAGTGCTCATTATCAGTGAAAGTGGTTAAACCGTGTTCACGATATATACACACACACACACATAAATAGATATAGGCGATGTTGGCTCGCAATCTGTGAGCGAAATTTTTATCCTATGCCTTCAAAATATAACGAAAATTTGTGCGACGCTTTCAAATATTTATATTATTATTAACATCATTGTTTAAAAAACTCACTCGAGGTCCAATCCTTTTAACTCTTCCGATATATCGGACAAGCTCTCGAATGACTGGCTTACGTAGGAAGTTTCGGCGTGATGCATTTTGAGCACTCGACTGGAACAAATAAATAACAATTTGTTAATCAATTAGAAAAATAAACATTATCGATCTTCAAAATAATTAGTTGTTAACGAGTTATATCTCGTCTTTATGTCTGTCCGTATTTAAAAAATATATTTTAAATTATATTCTACAAAATAAAATGATTTCTAAAATTATTTATTAAAAATCGAAAAAAAAGATCGATGATTTTTTGCTGTTGTAATGAAAAAACATTAAATTCCCTCAATAGTTAATTATCGATTAGAGACTTATTTTTGTGAAAAAATGCACTACTGGGAAAAATATAACCTGAAACACTTTTTTTGAATATCAGGAACGGTGAGCTCGATGTCTCTGGAAAGACTCACTCGAAATAATAAATAAAAGGATTTCGGTAATCTTATACAATATTTGTAAGCAATTTTATTTTTTCGAAGAAATCGATTCTACAGGTTTTCGGAAAATTCTACAATAATTTATGTATTATTACGATTATCATCAAAAACTATAATATCTGAAATTTTTAAGAATTCGACCGATTTTTTAATGTACACCCAAGAATGCATAAAACTGCTTTAAAAAATCGTGCTTGTCGCGATGATCTTAAAAGTTTCCAATCCAGATTTTTCACACCCAACATTCTACTTCAATAAATAAACGCAAAATAATTATTTTATTTAAACTTAGGTAGGATAATAACAAGAAGAAAAAATGATTTAAACAAAATTTATTTAAACTATTTTTTAGTGTAATATACTTTGAGAACATACAAAAAAAAGTTCATTTTTAACCCAAACAAGTAGACAAATTTTCAATTTTCACTACTTCCGGTTGTCGATTTACCTTCTATACAATTTTAATTTCCATACAATCGTACGATGTAATTGTGACTTTTAATCAAAAGTTTCTTCGCCGCCCACGTCCGGGCCGGTCTCTTCCGGTCTTAGAAATTCTTCTCGATCGCCCCTCGCTCCAATTTGTTTTTTTTTTTCTTTTACGTATTCCTGTTACGGACTTACGGGATCGGGCCAATTAGTGGGGGAAAAAAACGCCGACGCACGATACATATCGTCGACGCTTACAGTCACGTGCTCAACCGACAAATGAGTGAAACAATTTACGAAATATAATTCTCCAGTAGACGTCAAAATTTGCGAGACAACCGGCCATCCACCCCGCAGCGTGATAACTTTGGATCTTGCGCAATGCACTCTCTCGCTCTCTCTCTCTCTCCTCGGTGCATACACAGCAAAACGTATACACACATACGCGGCCTTAATCGAGTTTAATTGGCACATATGGGTTTTCCGACACGAACTATAACGCTTTTTATATGGTCTGCGATATGCACAAGGCCTTGTTTAGCCCAAGTGTTATTCAACTTTTTTTGCAACTACGTGCCTCGTGAAAAACGATCATTTTCTTAAACGATCTCGCAATGTGAGAACTGTCATAAAAAAAAATTAATTAAAATTCTTACTCTACGTCTTTTGCATCTGTAATTAACGTAGCTTGTTACGAAAAAAAAATACTATAAAAAATGATGTATGCCATTTTTGAAAAATTTTATTACAAAAAAAACAAATATATATATATATATTTATAAAAAAAATTTAATATAACATACGAATAATATATAATATGTAATAACATATTATATCTAACAATAATACACATTTAAAAAATAAATATATTTAAAAAGTATGTTTTTTCACAAAGAATAAATTTGCTTACCAAAAAGATGAACACGTATTTTTCTAGAGGAATTCGTAGTCGTCACGTACTTCTGCCATTGTCATTTACACGAACACTAGCATCAGTATCAATCGTATTATCGTTGTCATTATTATTATTATTATTATTCAATATATTTTAATCGATAAAGAAACTTTTCACAAAATCGAACTGCACGTATCGATCGAATGTCGATTCAGCTCACATTTATAATTTATCCTTGGCACTACTCTGTTCACGGGATGATTCGTGAAAGTCGCATCATCTTTGTTTTTCGAACTGTAAAGTAGAGCAACACTTTGTACACGTCTATTCAAAAGAGACGTGCAAAACAAGGACGTTTTCACTCGTATATTTTGTGGCGTCATACACTTCGCGAACAAGCGTTTACTTGACATCCATCGGCCATTATCTGGTACAGACGTGGCGACAGTTCGTGCCAAGTGTCGCGCATGAATAGTGAACGACGTTTAAAAGCATCGACGGTATTACCGGAGCCTCGAGGTCTTCCGCCAAACCCCACCAGTCGTAAAATCTAGCGACGATAGTTATTAACTATGAATTACTTTACTCGCGTGTCCTTGATCCCATATCTCGATAGAGCGAAGCAGATAAGCACGCACAACGAGAAGCAATAATTCGGAGTGCAATAACCCTAATTACAATCAGCCGTTTCGGAAAATCGGAAACTTATGGGTCTCCAATTTAGGAAATCTAGGAAAAACGTTTTTCTATCCTTTCTTTCATTTTTTAAATTGTTTAGTAAGACTTCAAATTAAAAAATGTCCAATACTTTTATTAACCTTCGATACGTGATACGAGATACAACTGAATGATTGCAGCAAAAAAAAATGTGTCCGATAAGTCGCATAATGTGAGAAACGAAAGATCGTTGATTTCAAGTTTTTTGCGCGCATTGTGTTTTTAATGTCATTATTGTCGTGTCAGCTTTCAATAAAGTATTCAATCGAATATTCAGAGTAGAGTGTTTTTTAAGTTTTTTTTGTTTTTAGTAACAAGCCGGGAAAAAATAGTAAAACGATAATAATTCGGAAACTACTGGATTTTATACATTAGTACGTTTATAATTAAACAGAATTAGTACGTTTAAGTAGTAGTACGTTAAGTAGAATTAGTACGTTTATAATTAAACAGATATGCTAGAGAATTGCAATTACAAATTTAGTCGATAGTGAAGAAATGATTATTATTTATATGTAAACACAATATTTTGCTCATTTATTTTTAAAAATGGTATAATTCATTTATCAGCTTTTCGAAATCTGATAAATAACTTCTTTCAAGGTATTTCTGGAATTACCTCTAGAATGACTCATTTCAGAGTATAATTTTCAATAGATGAAGCCGTCGGTCACCCTATATACATTGTCCTTGTAGTTCGTGAATCGAAACGAAAAAAAAAAAAAAAGAAGAAAAGATGTCTGTACCTGACGGTACAACGAGGGTTGTACCGTTGTATCCCGAAATATTTCTTTCTCGAATTGAAAACACGAAAATTGGCGAAGCGAATAGAGGATAAAGAAGAATTAGAGTTCAGTCGTGAGAGATGGCGGGATAGCGGAAACTTCCGGAACGAAACGCAAGGACTGCGCATTAAAACGAGCACCGAATTCGTGGGCCCCTAATCCCGAACCAACTTTCGTAGGACAGGGTCGGAAAACGTTCCGGAATAACGCTTGTGAGTTGCTTCGTGCTCGACGAAAGACCCGATAACGCTAATTACCCAAGCACTGACAGGCACGTGTGCCTGCCCCGGGCATACACGGAGCATGTGCTCCGCTGAGCAATTTCAGTGAAGAGACTCCTCGTACGTAGGATTTGAATAAAAGAAGATAATAAAAGTCCAGGTTCTCCCGAAAAAAAAAAAACAGTGCCTGCACAATCGATGTGCGAATTATCACAAAAAATTAAATATAATGTGGTATTAAACTTTCTTACAACTGACTGGATTCATAGATCTGCTCACCTATTTTATTGAAACATTAAAAAAATTATTTAAATCGTCCCAAAAAATTCGGCAATTAAAAACAAATCACATCGATTAGCCAACGAATTTTTTGTTTAGTCGGTGACTATTTTGTATTCTTTTTTTCTAAAAAAAAATAACAAAACCGCTTGCACGAGAGATAGGACATAATTACTTCGAAATATTTGGCAATTTTTAATTTTTCTAATTTTTAAATTAATTTCCTGTTTAGCGCTGAAGTTCAATGAATTTAATGACAACTATCGTGTAGTCGATCAATGTTCGCATTCTGCGATTCATTTTTTCCCTAAAAATTTGTTTTTTGGTTCGTTACATTTTTTTCAATTTACCATTCACGTTGTAAATAGTATATATGGCTTCACTTGTAATTGTTTTTGCACTGAATAGTCATTTGTGTGCAAAAAATACGAGAAAATTGGAAAACGAATCAGATAGTGAAATGATGAAAGATATTGGATGGGAACGCGAAAAATGAAACGAACTCGACTGATACTTTACACTTGATAACGAAATTTCTCAGAGCTTATAACATCTGCGCAGACAGATCTACCGATAAATCATGTTTATCTTTACTTAACTTTAACGAAAATGTCCCACAAAATAAAACGTATTTACGAACTTTTATTCGAGCAGAGACGTGGCAAAATCATTTTGATATTTACCATTCTAGGCAGGAAGAAAAAAAATTCTTATATTTATCATTCTTGATAAATAAACCAATAAGAAAACAATTTCTTTTACTAGTAATCTTCTCGTCAATGAATAGTGATTATTTGTGACAAGGATGAGTCCTCGATACTTGGAATTCCTTAGAAACAAGAAAATGGAACAAGAGATTATCTCTACATGCATTTTCGACTGTAGAAATTAAAAAATCGATAGCCTTTGAATCAATCGAAACGAATTTCTGTCGATCGAAAAAAGTATTTAACCAACTATTTTCGAAGCTTCGAAATTAATCATCAGTTGTCCAAATTCGCGAATTGCTTCGGTTCGGGAAACTTCTAAGCATAAATCGCCGAACAAAAGAACATTTCGACCACTTGTGTACACAGTTCGAGGAGGCACGATCGGAAACCCATTTTTTTTTCGAAATTCGCGTCAATTAGGGTAGTTACGTGATGATCGATCGTGCTTTATTGAAAACCATTCTAGAACGTGCACGGTCGACAAAATTTTGGAAATGAGACCAAAAAGTATTTTTCTTTTTTTTTTATACGAATTTTTTTCGAGTTTAATAATTTTTCATTTTTAAGACACGAGAATAGATACGTAAATTTTCCAGACGAGATCTTCGTAAATGGACGTCACGCGATACGAATTATCTAAAAAAAGACGTACTTACAGATCTTTGGTAGATTTCATGTCGAGTCTTGACGAGAATTGTCTCGTTGTTTGATCCAATGTTGAAAAAGCGGAGACGAAAAAAAAAAAAAAGGGAAAGAACTCAATACGCACGAATCACCCTAGCTTACACCTACGAACGCGACGAACTCAGCGAGTGAGTTGACATTTGACGTTCCGGAGATCGCGGCGAGTCGAATGACAGTGAGATTCTTTAACCGTCGCGACTTCTCGTGGACTTTATCTGTTACAGGAGCGAGAGACTTTCTCTATCTCACTCGCGTGTCCCCTTGATAGGAGGCGGCTCATCGCGATTACACACGCAACCGCAAAGGCATTGTCTTTTTTTTTTTTTTCGTCGCTATACGACTTCGGTCGAATTGGACCATCCGGCTGTGATAAAAGTAACGTAAAACAAACAAAAAAACGTTAAGAAACCAACGATGAATGGAAAAATTATGGGGACTTGAAGGGAATTGATAGGACACTTGAAAAGGTAGATAGCGGGATTGACACGTGATAAAAACCGTTACCAATTATATTTTCGTTTGAGAGACCAAAGATAACGGGACGAGAAAGAAAAACGAAGAAAAACCGTCCAAGTGCGAGTCAGACTCGCGCACCAAAGGTTCTGTACCATTAGCCGAAAAAAAAAAAACAAAAACATGTTTTTTGTATGGGAAACCCCCTTAATTTTTTATTTAATTTAATTTTTATTATTTGTTGTTATAGCGGCTACCGAAATACATCATCTGTGAAAATTTCAACTGTCTAGTTATCACGGTTCTGGAGATATAGCCTGGTGACGTTTTTACCCTTTGGGTACGGAACCCTAAAAAAGAGTAGGTACTGGAAATCTTCCCACGGTCCCTATGGCCATTACATCCGGACACTAAAAGAAACGGCCGATCGTAATGTCTTTTTAACCCTTTATAAGGCCAAGAAAACTATAGGTAGTACAGAAATGAAATTTTGGTATGTTAATAAGGGTATTTTTTTTTATTTTTAAGATTTTTTTTTAATCGGAAAATTGTTGGGAAATGTGTGGAAAATTTGGTGGCAATATATGTGCCACTGCCTCTACTATGAGGTTAATATTTCTGTTAATTAAGTAAATTCAGAATAAATAAACATTTTTTTTTAAAGGTTTAACGATCGATATTCCTATTTTTTATTGATTTTCAGAGTCATTGTTCTTAAGGCTTGGTGACAAATATTATTAAAGTTTCGTTTGCTATTAAAATGGTTATTTCATTCATCATGATGTTTCGATGGTAGCTCTTCAAAGGGCCATCTCCTCCGGACCCTATGATCCCTGTGGAGTGAAATGACAATTCTGTATCGGGAATTTAATGAATCGATCGATAATTGATAATTTAATAACTGATTAAATGATTAATTATTAAATCATTTAATAATTAATCATTTATCGTTAATTAAATAATTTAATAATTAATAATTTATCATTAATTACATCATTTAATAATTAATAATTTATCATTAATTACATCATTTAATAATTAATAATTTATCATCAATTACATCATTCAATAATGAATAATTTATCATTAATTAAATAATTTAATAATTAATCATTCATCATTAATTACATCATTTAATAATTAACCATTTATAATTAATTAAATCATTTTATAATTGATTAAATAATGAATCGATAATTAAATGGATACAACGGTAAAAGTTTACAAAAACGTACGAACGAACACGAGTGAATGCAAAAAAATATTTCTACGGACTGGTAAAAATATCACGTTGAAGCGCAAAAATGTTTGCCCATGTCCGATCACCGGAAGTAGTTGATGGTACTCTTCAATTTGTGCACTTGATCGATCATAGTTTCTAACGTACCACTTCTCGCAGGAAAATCCGTGAAACGCCACTATTGATTCACTCATTCTCGCAATTCCGATTAGAGACTTTCAAGGGCTTTTACGTAATCTTATCTTCATATTTTTACAACTACATCCCTGAAGGACTTCACGATTATCAGATTCCGACGATTCAGTTTCTCGAATATTGGACGATAGAAACTCTGCATTATCGGTGACGCAGATAGTTACACACACACACACACGCACACACAATAGAGAAGAATATCAAAGTTCAGTATTAAAATGCCTGAAATGAGGCTTACTATGAGCAAAAACGTAAAAAAATTAATTATCCATAGTATGATATGCATATAGAATTTTCCAGATTTATTCATTTATAAAATTGACAAATTTCATTCCACATGTTTCTTCCAGATAAAATTTCTCTGTTCTTTAAACTTTTTTAAAAGTCAAAAAGAACGCTAAAAAATTAAAAAATCTGCTCGGCAAATATTATCACTTGTTATTGTTTATAACAAAGAATTTGATTTACCTTACGATTATTTTTTGTTCGATTTAAGCCATTATTTATTAAATGCTTTTCATTTGAGTAAATTTACGAAAAGAAAGTGAAATGACACGTCAAAGTCGACACGGTAACTTACCGACAGGCAAGTCAGTGTAAGTTGCGCTTACTGACTCCACTTACTGACTGAACTCATTTTTAACTTTTATATTTCAAGCAAAAGATGACCTTAGAGATATTCTTTTAGGTTATTTGATCTTATCTATATTAGATCAATTATCAATTATCAATCTATATAAGATTAAATATTAGATTATCAATATCTATATTATCTATAGAATATTGAAAGTCTATTCGAAAAGTTTGCACAGCTGTAACACTATTACAACTCTGTCGGTATTTTGCGGTCTCTGAACTTTTATAGTTTCATCTTTTAGTTTTGATGTCGCCCCTGTCGCGAGGACCTGGGCGCCCTCAAACCAAGGCAACCAGAAGCTCAACCAACGATCGATCTTACCGACCGAGCAGGCACACGCTATTTTGGTAAAATCATCACACAACGTGACATTATCATTTAAATAAAAATGATAGTCATACTTATATGAGTTTTATGAATTTGCCTTGTTTCGAAAATTTACGAAGTCAATCGTATTCTACTTTGCCTTGTACCTACACATCGAACTTCTATGTGTACTGTGACAGATGGCGCCTCCGTGCTATTCTCCAATACGCTTCGGTCGAACCCGATCTTAGTCTACTTGCCTACACTGTAATTTGTTGCTTTCGTGCGCGGTATAACACGTGTTTATTTTGAAAGTGAACGCACGTTACAACGCCTAAAAGTAAGTGTATCCAGAAACATTATATGGCAGTAAGAAATCATAATCTGTCCAAATATATAAATGCAAAATATATAAAAGAAAATAGAAAACTTCGTCCTCACCGTTGCGTCTCAGGTCAAAGTTATTTTGAGGTTAGGATTGCAATTTTATGCTAAAACTGTAATATTTGATACATATATAATTTTATAATTGATTCTTCCAATTAAAATAGAAATTCGGTACTTTCTGATCAATTCAGATCAAATTGAAGTATTCGTAGATTTGATATTGTGTTCAAGTGGACGATTGATTAATAGACGATGATCCTAGTGAGCGAGTGATTAACAGACGTTCTTTTGTTGCGATAATGATTGCTTATTTGATGTTATGGTATTTGATGATTTCTGTAGCTTTGACGGTACCATGGCTAAATCCCTAAGGAGCAAATGGAGACGGAAGTGCAGAGCCGTGAAGCGCGAGCGTTACGGAGCCAAGGAACTTGACAGACTAAAAAAGACGCTCGGTATCGATGATAATGGTCAATGCGATGTTGAAATGTCAGATTTAAGCGAAATTGCAACAGGTATGTGAAATTAATTGGCAATATAATAACCATTGTGGTAAATGACTCAACTATCCTTTCCTCGTATCATTTCTAAAGAAACATGGGTATAAAAATTGGATATGTTTCATAAACCCACTGTATACCCTTGTAGATGTTTCGTTTATCACGTTTACGGATTCAACGCTTTCCTAGATGCAAATCTCAGACGATGATGAAGTCTGCATCGTTGCGTCGCAACGATGATAATTATTCTTTCAATATGACAATTTCTTTTGACAAAGGAGGATGCCAGAGTTGTAATCTGGTCCCACCTTCCAATAGCTATTTGTGTTCCATCGTTTGATAGGTAATTTTGAGCTGAATAAAAGTTACTATGGCGCCAAGTTCCAAATATTAGTCCGTTCAGAGTTATTCTTTATAAACACGGTAGTTTTATCAGTAGCCAAGTAATGCTATTTTTACGTAATAATTATAAACAGGTACCAAAAAAGTCTAACAGATAGCCGGGATCAAGTAGAAACTGTCAACGAACGGAAAAACAAGACGTAGTCACACACGAATTACAAACGAAACGACTACCTGCGCTTGCGCGCACCCTCGCCGCCTATCCGTGCCGCTAACCAGTTTCATTGTTCTAAGCATACTTAACGAGTGCGAGTGAGACGGACCGATAAAAAGGTTTGCGTTACTGTCTACACTACGTATATAAAGCACGAATGCGATTATTACGTAAAAATTGCATTAGTTGGCTACAAATAAAACGACCATTTTGTTTAAAGAATAACCCTGAACGGACTACGATTTGGAACTTGGCGCCATAATAACTTTTATTCAGCTCAAACATACCTATCCAACGATGTAACACACATAGCTATTGGGAGGTGGGACCCGGATTTGCATCCTCCTGTCAGCTGCGAATATTCTGCAAAAATTTTACAATTTTCTACAGTCTTTACATTTTATGTGAATAACTCAATCTAAGATAAACAATTCTCTACATTCTTTACATTTAAAAATTCTCATTTAGCAGCTAACAGTAAATCTGCGATAGATCATTTTGTAGAATGAGGATAAAAAAAGATGCTCTCAAGGTACTACTAGCGAATTGACTAGTCAACAGTATACCTATAATTTTCTAAGCTAGAAATAGGAGAAATATAATACATTTGAGCATAACAATATTCATCCCCGGATATCATTGATTTTGCACATTCCGTGAAAATTGACTTTGCACATTCCGTGCACAATGCACATTCCGTGCAAATTCATTTAAAATCCGCATTTTTCTCCGAGTCAAAAGTATTCTCATCGCGTATTTCTTTACATCGTCAAAAATGAACACGCACGGATGTATTACAGTGACGGATGCGGAGACGCTGAAGAAAAGCGTAAAAGACAAGGAAGAGGAATCTAGCGGGGAGAAGATGGAGGAAATGGATCAAGACGGGAAGAAGGTGTACAATAAAAAGACGATGCTGGATCAGCACGGTAATTATCCAGTATGGATGAGCAGGAGGAAAATAAACAAGCACAAGAAAGGCAGAGCCAAAACGAAGAAGGCCACAAGAGTGCAAACGAAGAGACTCACGAGGAAACAGAAGAAAACAACGAAGGCGTAGAAAATGATGCGCTGTTTTACCGACCGCGAAATTCAAACGAAATATCCGGTCGGACTTTATTCTCGATTCGCGCTTTCCATTTCTCTCAATAATTAATTATCGACACACATCGGGTTAAACTTATCGATACGTAATAAAAAAAATACAAAGAAACGAATGAAAAAAAAAACAATGGCAGTGTAAAAGACTATCGATCAACTCGTGCATTCCGTTGACACGATTCCGATCGTGAACCCGCTGATTCAGCCGTTGATCGAATTTCTGCAACGGAGCCTGAGCCGAGTTTCTAAATCGGCCACGCGATTCGTCAGATGTTGAAGCTTTCGACTCTCGAGCTCGAATTGCTTCACTTTGCCCCTCATGTCGTATATCTCTTGCTGCATCAATTGCTGAAAAAACAAAAACACGAATGAATCGGGTGACTCGTACGAACTGTGTGCGACAAAACGATCGTTCGAACTCACGACATTGTCGACGGCCCGTCTCATCGCGGCAACACTTTCAACCGCTTGGCTTATCTTTCCCGCCATTTCCGTCGAGTCGCTATCGCGCTTTCTACTCCTCGCTATTTGTTTCTCCAACTTTTCCAGCCTCCTCAAGATTATATCGTAGTCTTGATCGGAACTTCTGTCTCCGACCTCGTTCTCTATATCTTTAAGGAAACGAAATAATCAGTTTTATCAAATTTTCTTTACAAAAAAGAAAAACGACGCATATATATTTTACCGAGAAGTTTATTGTAATTCTTTTTACACTTATGGAAGCGAAATCTCGTTCGCCGAGAATTCCGAACGTTACAGGCATGTTAGTTTCTCTGGGATTACGATTATGCTAAAATGATCTTTGAGGATTTTTCGCTGATTGATCGAACAGGTACTTCCTGTTACGAGGTTTGTTTAAAAAATAAGGTGACTTCAAATTTCGTGGGTTACATTCGACTATCGATTTTCGACTTCGTGATGCTTTTGGCAAAAAACAACACGGGAATCATGCCTCAGCCACCGTATACACCGGACTTGGTCCCCTTTGACGATATTTCTCGTCCCAAAACTGCAAAGAGTCACGAAAAGGACGTAGATTTGCCACGATTGAGGAGATAAAGACCGAATCGCCTCGAAGCCATATCAAAAATCGCGTATCAGAAGTGCTTCGGGGATTGGAAAAAGCACTGGCACGCATGTATTATATCAGAAGGATTACATCGAAAGGAACAAAACAAATATTGATAGGTAATTAAATATTCTTTCCAGGAATATAAAAAGTCACCTTATTTTTGGAACAAACCTCGTATATATATACAGTCCCACTGTAACGACACTACGAGGAGAGAGGAAGTTCCGAGCACGCTAAATCCGTCCAGTTGCGGGAGTAAAGATAGTCCTCATGAAATTTCTCTACCCCCCTCTAACCCCACACCCCCTCTCTCCTCTTCTTTCTCTCGTCACTGAGTCATGAAGACTGATGAAAACCTCAAAGCGTTTTGTACTATTCCGAAAAGCTTCGAGGAACCGCGTAAGCATCGCAGCTTTTCGTTATCTATATACACGTGCGTATATATATATATATGATCGCAGAAATGTGTGCGTGTATATATATTTACGATGAAACTACTAACCATGAGAGACCGGCGTCGTTCTTCTGATCGTCTCGGGCGTCGTACTCGTATAACCGTAGTCGTTCTCCAGGTCGCGAGCCTCAAACGCGGTTCCATCGCTGCCTGTAAAAAAGAATTCGCAAAATAGTGCCGGATCGAAAACTTCCATAAACGTAGGAGAGCAAAACCCCGAAAACGGAATAAAAAATAAAAAAAATCAAATATAAATTTAATTAAATTATATTAATGAATTAAATTTAATTAAATTTCAGTTTAATTTAATTTGTTACTTTTTTTTATTAAATGAATTAATCGAAATTAATTAATTCAATCAGCCTCTGCGTCTATGAATTTTATGTAGACTGAAGCTCTATTTTTTCGTTGTTAAAACGTTAACCACCGTTGAGAAAACGAATTTCAAACAATTGTGAGGCTATGTCGATCTCTCTACGGGTCTTTAATGGAGTTCGATTAAGAATGGTCGAAAAGTATGTGAAAAAAGGATGAAGACGTGACGATGAGCAAAAATTGGACAATTATAAACTTTAGTGACTTTTTCTGAATACGAAGCTAAAATTAATTTTTCAACGATTCGTGATTTAAAAAAAAACATAAGCAATGGTGTTTCATAGGAGAGAAATCTGTTTTTCAAACTACAAATTGTTTTTCAGTGAAAAATGAATTTTCCAAATTTCAATTTTCGTACGTTATTGCAAGTGAAATTGTATCATCGATCGTGGAAAATGTGACTAACGATGTACCAATATAACGAATAATTGCTAAAGAAAAATCGCCAATGTTCCCGAAATTCGCAAATTTTTCCAATCTTCTCCAATCTATCGTGTTCTTTTCCGTTAAAAGTCTGAAATCTCAAAAACCGTTTCTTTCCAAATAAAATGATTATTAACGCCCCAAAAAAACGTGAAACTTAAACAAACTACAATGAATCATGAAAGAACAACAATAGGAAGGCGTTTTTGGGAAAAAAAGTCACTAAACCCTAAATAATTACGAAAAGTCGTCACAATTTTTAGCAAGGGAAATCTTTTATTCGCTACGGTTACGAAAACATCTGCGATTTCATCAGGGAAGCCGAAGACCAAAAATGAAAAGAACGGAAAGGTGAAGAGGAAGAAAAAAAAGATATTACCGTTCTTTCGACAGGACTGGCCATCCGGTAGAAGGTGAAAACCGTATCTGCAGTGGCACTCGTAACTGCCCGGTAAATTCGTGCAGAGCTGACCGCATGGCTTCTCGGTCACGCACTCGTCGATGTCTGAGCAAAAAACAAAATTCAAGTATCAGGGCCATGCAAGAGTTCCCCATTTCCTTCCATTGCTTTTCTCTCCCTGTTGTTCACGCCTGAATCCTATAGGGGTTTGTACCATTCCACTGTAAAAAAAAAAGGAACCGCTCGATGTCGTTTTTTTCACTCGTGAAAAAATTGTACCGGCTAGGTCATGAGTGATAACAAAAATGATATGAACTCGATAAAATATGTGGAGTGATCACGTCCATAAGAAAAACGGATCCAGGAGCGTATTGTCGTGACGTCACTTATTGGGTAAGTATCCTTGGATTTCGTCAGGGAAAATTGCCAAACGAAAATAATTAATGCTCGTACCATTTTCGTCAATTTTCAATAGCTTGATTTTTGCTTCATTTCTTTACGATTACTTTTTGGATACTGCGATCTAAGATCGTATCTATTCTTAACACAATCAATAATTTAACCTTAAGCCTTTTTCCATAATCTGAAACAAAAGGAATCAAGATTTTTTTTTCGAGCATACTTTTATACCCAAATATGAACGAAAACTTTTTTCCATTTTTTGAGAAATTCGAATAATATCGAAGATATCAAAATAAGCTTTGTTGAGGGTTGATCGAAATTTAAGAAGTTTCCGAGAATAGAAATTTTTATAAAAGAATATTTGGGGAAAAAAAGATCTCATTTTTTTCGAATTTCTTTCGAAACGTGTTTTTCGCATTATAAGAATTTTCCGAAAATTCAAAAATTCCTCGTGTTGACCTTTTGTATAAAAGAATATTTTGCCCAAAAAGATCTTGTTTTTCGTTTGGAATAATCAAATAAAAAATAAATTTGAATCCTCCAATCGTTATCAGTGGAAGGTTAGACCCACTCGAATTAAAAAAGTATCTCCTATGGGAGAGCAATAATTTTCGCTCGAATATTATCCGGATAGACAACATCTCCGTTTCTTCTTCATTGCTACTGATAACCAGGAACACGAGACGTTATCTAAAGGTGATCGCTTGGTGTGTGGATGGCCGATTGAAACCACACAACTTGCGGGAGTGAGAGGCGTTCCTGAACGTAAAATCGTTTCCGGTTAGAGATCGAGTTCGAGATAAATTGCGTGAGACTGCACGTAAATCCTCAAAAAAAAAAAAGACAAAACAAAACTAAACTACGACTCTCTTGTATTCTTATCCATCGATCTATAATCTCGAAAGATTTCCGTGAGCGATATCGGTAGGTCTAAGTTGTTTGATAAGGATTTCACGTCCATTGTTGTACGGCTCGATTAAAATCAACCCATCCGTGCAGTATTTATCAAAAATATTGGCCCACCAGTCTCGCAAGGAGAAATCTATTTTTGGAGCTTCACGATTTTTTCTCATGCCTGCGTCGCATTGCCGTAGTCTTTTTCGCATCAGGCTGAGCCGTGGAAAGAGATTTGGACAAACAACAATATTCGTGACGTCAAGGATTTTTATTTATAAGACGCATCCCAAGTAACGTGACCTACGTTTAATCCTGCGCACATTCATCTTGAAATTCATTTTGTGGATGTATTTATCGAAAGGGAAATGTTGCGGTTCTGTGCTTATCACGGCGTTCCTATTTTTATAATCTTATATCAAAATATCAATAATGAACTCTTTATACAGGGTTACTGGTAACTCGACGTATTCCTTGCAGGACGTCATAGTAGGATGTAAATGCAACAAATTAAGCCATCAAATGTTCTACCAAAATGCAGTAGTTTTTGAGTTCTTAAGATTTTTGGATTTTTTATGAAAAATCGCAGATTACATCATTTGAAACGAATTTCAAAATTATGTACGGAGCGACCTACTGAAATTTCTGTTATTATCATAGTCGATGACGTAGCAGATCTTTGTTAGTAATTAAAAGTCCAAAAAGTCTAAAACCTTGGCAAATATCACTAATCAAACATTTAATTTTTTTGTAATTTTTGCCATTACTTAATAAAAAATGTTGCCTAGTGCAAAAAAATACTACACACTTGTTGAAGTAATGGCAAAAATTGCAAAAAAAATAAATGTTTGATTAGTGATATTTGCCAAAGTTTTAGCCTTTTTGGACTTTTAATTACTAGCAAAGATCTGCTACGTCATCAACTATGATAATAACAGAAATTTCAGTACAGTCGCTCCGTAGATAATTTTCGAATTGGTTTCAAATGATGTAATCTGGGATTTTTCATAAAAAATCTAAAAATCTTAAGAACTGAAAAACTACTGAATTTCGGTAGAAGATTTAATAGCTTAATTTGTTGTGGAGATTTGCAATATCGTTGTACTTAATTAATAAGTTAAATTCATCAGGTCGAAGAACATAACGACATGGCTACGAATACCAGTTTCAATCCGCGTCAATGAACTCAAAACTCAACGTTTTTCGTATAACGTAACAAACCTGCCGAGTTCAAGCTCATATTGCGTTTAACGACTTGTTTTATTTATCCCATATGTTACGTTCCGGATAGTATAATATAGTATAAACTCGCCACCCACGAATCTTCTTCCGGTCAATGTTTCTCTGGCAAATTTCAGCGTTGTGAAATCCGTATTTCATCGTGGCTGAGGAACGCGATATAGTGAGAAAAGATTCAGATTCAGTCTACCGCAGAAATCGTATTGTCAAATTTGGGAGATATTCGGCGTTTTGCCGATTTCAAATGGTCGTATAACCGTATAAATGCAATTAAGAGGGCTCCCAAACTCAAATTGATTTTTTCTGTTTCATTTATTGTTCGAGCTAAGACCTTAATAAAGCTTCAATGCTTGCAATATCGATTCGGTTAATTTTTGGTATCCTGGTGAGTTGAAACATAAGTTGGCACTCAATATACAATATTTTGTAAATGTAAATTTTTGTAAATTTAAATGCAATGTAATTTTGTAAATGTAAATTTTTGTAAATTTAAATGTAATGTAATTTTGTAAATGTAAATTTTTGTAAATGTAAATTTTTGTAAATTTAAATGTAATGTAATTTTGTAAATGTAAATTTTTGTAAATTTTGTAAATGTAAATTTTTCTAAATTTTGTAAATGTAAATGTAAATTTGTAAATGTAAAATTTTTGTTTAGCGATAACGATTGGTGTACGATAGCGTGAGATTTCCTTTCGACCCTAAAACCAACGATTTTATTTATCGGCTTATATACTATCCGGTAAGTAGCGCGTGCAACCTTGAAGGATGATGATAACCTGATTACTATTACCTACTACCCTATTTTTAGGCATATCAATCCTGTATATTTATATTTTTTTTAAATTGATTTCTTTTCTGATGAGTACACGATGTCAGTGCTTTTACCTGTCTCCTTCCATCTCTCCCTATTCAATAGGGAATACCGGTTAAAGCTCATTGTAGATGGCGTCACCATAGCTAAGTCCTTGTCTGACCAATGAAGTCAAACTATTTTGAAATACAAAATGACATTAAGAGATTTTCAACCAATGACGATGCTTGGAACAAGCAATGCTAGCGCTATCAGTTACACAGTCGCCAACCCCATTAATCCACCACATTTCCACACATTCCACCACCAGAACCTAACCTCCATTGGGGCCACAGGCGACTTACGCTACATTATACTGCATTTGTCAAGGGCACGGGGAAACTGTGGAAAACCGGAACTGGTATAGACGGCCCTGTATTCTTCTGATTTTATAGTACAAAGACTTTTTGTTAATGTATGTACACCAAGGTCTCAGAAAAATCAGCCTCTCGCTGACTAATCGATGCACTCGGCCAGAGCACTGCTGAACGGTCACCGATCTAAGTATCAGCCTCTCCCAACGCTGCTTGTCTTTGGTGATCGCCCGAGCCGCACTCCGACCACCCAACCATCAGCGTTGGTGCTATCGATTCTTTACATTTGATTTTTTGAGTATTTTCATGAAGGCGTGAGATTACCTGTCTGACACTGGGTTCCCGTGAACGCCTTCGGACAATTACACTTTCCGTGGGGACCGCAAACACCACCGTTGAGACAAGGCGCCGCGCAGGTGGCTGCGACAAAGATACTTATTCACTATTCATGACTCGTTCTCGCGTCCTCTCATAATCGAGTGTTTGTCTCCGAGGAGAAGCTTGAACTCACGTCTGTTGCAACCGTAACTGGTCCGTGAGACCTGCGACCATCCCGGGCAGCAGACGAATGTCGAAGACGATAATTCCGTGTATACAACCCTGAACAAATTAACTTTGGATGTACAGGCGAGTGGGTTTGTGGATTTGGATTTTTTCTGGAATTTATTTCGAACCCCTTAAGGGAGAATTATTTTTTGGAAGCTGGCGTACGTTATTTCGAATCTATAACCAATATGGTGAGCAACAATTTCAATGGTTTTTCTTCAAACAACGATGGAACTCTTACGCAACAGCTAGAATACTGATTTTACTACCTTAAGGATTTCTTTTCAAAAAATATTTCTATTATTTATTTTCAGGATTTATTATATTTAATTTCGAATCAAAGGCTCAATGCAATTTTTCATCGATATAATTTGAATAATAACAGATTTTCGTACGAATTCACATTTTCTACTTTACCCCCTTAATGCATCACGAAAGAAACCTTGTTGTCCAAATTTCACAAAATCAAATGATTTTACCCCCATCTACGATAATACTTTGAGACTTTTAATTTTTTTCAAATACATTTTATTTATTTAAAAACATGAATATTTAAATATTTGCATAGTGGAATTTCCCTTTAATTACCTACTGTACACTTTAATTTGAAATCCCCAACGCAAACAAAAGAGGATAATTATTATCCTTCATATTCATGGTATTAACAATTGAAAAAAAAAAGAATTCGAAAGACGAGGATCATTAAATAATCTTTTTTTTTTCTCGTTTCACCTGTACTGTCGTGAACGATGATGATGCGTCGACGATGTCGGCCTGGTGCACACCCGTCTCCTGCAACGGAATAAACGTCGAGCTTCAATCAAATTAACTAACAACATTGATGGATGATGACTGACAAATTTCATTGGTAACATAAATCGCATGGTCATCCTAGACAATCTTGCTTGAAAAATCCGGGAAACTTGTGGACTTTACACTCGTGTATCTCCGATACCTCTCGCTTCTCGTAAGTGATGCATAAACACGAGAATAATCCGATACACGTGCTTGAAATAGCATCCCCATGATCTTACTGCGTACATATGACACCGGTGAACGCAAATTTAGAATCTAGGTTTAAGATGGTAAATTTTGAATTCTTCCACGTAACTGCTCAAATAAAAAATAGTTTTACCAGATAAAGTTTACATTTTGTATAAATCAAAACGATATTTCAGATTTTATTAAAAATTATTTCATTTCTCAAACTTTTATTTTAAATAATAATTAAACAAAGTTTTGTTTCGCATTTAAATCAGGGTGATTGAAAAATAATAATTAATAGTAAACTATCAATATATAAAAATGGACAGCGCTCGTGAATAAAAAAAAATAATTCAAAAAAGACAAAAACAAAATTGTAGTTAAAATAAATCCAAACTAGTGCAGATTTTGGTTATAATACGATGTATAAAAATGTACTGATTTATTAAATAAATGCCGAATATAATGTGTCAGAAGAATCAAAATTTGTTTATTAAAACACAACCTCAAAATAAATACATTTTTATTATATACATAGAATAATAACCAAAATCCACATTTTTTGTTTTTTGTATGGACTGTTGATTGAAAAGGTTCGCTTTTATCTTTTTTATGTTGATGAATAAGTATTAAAGTTTCTGGTCGATAGCTATCAAACAAAAACTTCAAGGCTCATTTGTCAAAGTAAAAAAGACAAGAACAACGAATTTAGTAGTATTATATTACAAATACCATTTTATAAATATTTATACATTTTTTTAAATAAACACAATCTATTTATTTAACACTTTGCCCTACCAATAGGTATCTCGACATAATATTTTCAGAATTTACCACGACGTAGTTCCATTCCTGTTGGAACCATTAACCTCTCACAAAAGCTAGTTTCCCATAAGTGACCATTTTATATTACTTTATAAATATCAGTTGAAGATTTTGTTTATTGTTCGATCTATGGAATCAAAATTTATTTATAAAAATACAAACTCGAAACTTTGGTTTGTATGTTGACCTGTCTGATAGATGTGCATACCACTACTTCGATCTCACTGTAGACGTGGAGAAATCCACACATGTCACTCATGGATGTCACTAACGTGACGTTCTGGTCTAAGAAATAATTGATCGTAGGAAATTTTCTAAAATCTCGACTGTAGAAGAGTGTCCTCATCCATACAGTGCGACCATTCTCACATGTCTCAAGTTTTTTTTTTTCTTACACACGGGTCGAGGACAAAATTCCAACATGTGGAGATCCAGCGCAAGTAAAATAAAAAAGATGAGTATAGCAAGTACTGAGAGAATTCAAGCCGGGGATTCTCAACCGAGATCAAATGATAACGTTGCGAGATCGAGGATTTTACGAAAAACGGTTCGGTGCGACGAATTGCTGCAGAATTTATGAATACAGAAGAAGAAAATTATAATTGGTGAAAATATAATAAGAATTAAATCATAATTAAAATTGATAAGGAGAGAATGATACAAACTCAATATATATATATATATATATATATATATTGAGTTTCCCAATTATCGTCGATTAATCATTAAACTAAATGTTTCACAATTTTACAACTAATAGTTTGTACCATTAAATAACGCTTTTTTAAATAAATGTTAATATCAATAAAATACAAATAAAATATTATAAATGAAATTTCACATCACAGTAAATGACAATATAAAATACTATATTAAATATTATAGTATTATATTGCAAATACAATTTTATAAATATTTATAAAATTGTATAAATAAACACATTCTTTTTATTTAATACTTTGCCCTACCGATATCTCGACATAATATTTTCAGAATTTTCCTCGATGTAGTTCCATTTCTGTTGGAACCATTAGCCTCTTATAAAAGCTGCTTCCCCATAAGTGACGATGTTAAATTCCTGTTTTTAACTACTAAATAACTCGATGACAAATGGCAAAACATTCACGTATTATTCGTCGAATATTCGATCAATTTTCAAATTTTAAAGAATTTTATCGATGTTTCAAATACCCATCCAATAATATCAGAAAACCCATTGACGCTTGCGATCCCTGCGAACTTTCAGAATCTTCATAAAATGAGGGGAGAGGGTTTCGATGAGGAAATTGATGACGGATGTTTGGGGGGGATTTGGCACGTCATAGACTCGGTCGTTTCACTTTCTCTCCTCGTTACTTATTCAGTTATGGCTCCATTGACACATGTCGTATCATTGTTGACAAGATACGTACGAGAGGCCGTAGGAAATAGTGTTCCACCCTGGTGCTGTCACGAAACGCAACTGGACGTAAACTGTCGCAACAGTCGAGCCCGTTTGCTCTGCACGACGAGGGACAAGCCCTCGAGGATCTGTCTTCCCGTTGCCTTCCTATCTCTCGTTTTCTTCGATATAAGCGCGTGGCAAATGCACCTTAGAGTTCTGACTCACGATCAACCAACCAAAGAGCTAATGCACTTGTATGCGCCATCGGTGTATAAATATATACGAGGAAAGAGATCTGGTCTTGCGTGCGTGCTCAACGAGGAAAGAGGAATGCCAGGAAGGCCGTTCGATATATTCGGTGCTGCACAGGGTGTCCGGAAAGTCTGCACGAAACCCAATACCAATATTCGTGCAAACGACTGAATTTTGCCCACCGCCATCTATATATTTTTATTGAAATTCTTTCTGACCCCTTAAGCCAGGAATGTACTTTGAAGTTTGAAAAAATCGAACCCATTTTTTTAAAGGGGTTATACGTAGTTAGATTTTTTAAAAAATCAATTTTTTTATTGCATTTTCGAATTTACAAATATGTGGGTACATTCCCTAAAAATTTGAATTCAATCCAGCGAATATTCTCGGAAATACACACATATTTATAAAGACCCTCAGAGCGTTACCAAATAAGGGCCTAAAACTTTAAACGCGTTTTTCTCAAAAGGGTGCTTTCGATGTCGGTGAGCACCATTTCTCAAAGACGGCTCAACCGATCGGTATGCAATTTCAACACAACCTTGTCAGATGTATTCTTCCGGTATTGATCGAAGGAATAACATTACCGATCATGGTTTTTATATTTTTTGGATAATGAAAAAATTAAAAATGTAAATGAAAAAAATTTGGTCGAAAATCGAAATTGGTTTTTTCCGGAACCACAATTTTGTGAAAAATTAATATTTCGACCATTCCTTCGATAAATGCTTGGTTTCATATATCCCCTAAAAGAATGTTTTTGGTTTTTTCATTTTGGATCATCCATACCAGAGATATTTTGCTCACCGCCGGACACTTTTTTTTTTCGAGGACCTCGAGTACACTTCCTACAAGACCAATTTTAAAGAATATTTAAAAAAATAAAAATGTCAGTCTAAAGCTAAAAAATGACACTACACTGCTTAATACTTTTCGCCCTCATGAAATACATTCTGGCCAAGTTAAATCATTTCACAAAAAAAAATCGTGAAAAGAATGACGTATTTTAGCCTTGTAACTGAGAATAACCCCTTGAGGCAGGGTTTTTTTTTAAAGTTCCAAGAAATCGAATCTCATTTTTTAAACATTTTTCGAACTTAAAAATATTGAAGAATATACTCTGGGAAGGCATTTTGCATGATGCAGACATCGCTGATTATCGTTTATCTCCAAACTACTTTTCCTATCTCTAAACTGGATTTTGACGCAGATACAACTAGGACGCCCTGTATATAAGTACAAAATGCAAAATACGAGACAGTGGGATATGCAGCGTGTTTCACAGCGTCTCGAGGCTAGAATACACAGACTGGATAATCCGAAGCGTAGCGAGACTGTCACAGATAATTAAAAGTCACAAATCTCAATCCGGAGTATAAAAAAAGATATTTATTGTTCCTTATGAGGAAAACAGCTTGGTATTTTGCAGTCAGGAAAGCAATCTGTGTAGGTCGCATGCGTCGGTTGATGGTGATTCGAAGAGCCCTGCAATTACGATCCAATTAGGCTAAACGAGACGAAATTCCCTCGCGTCTTGGAACAGATTTTTTCGCGCATTCAACTACATCGTTTTGACTCCAATTTTTGCCCATCTCGTCAACCGAGATTTCAATTAAAGTCGAGTGTAAGAACAATTTTCCTCTCGTCTCTTTTTCACCTTTCTTTTCCCCATAATCAGGCCAATCAAAATTTTTATTTCAACCGAAACGTCATTAGCATTTTTATTTAAGGTATTACCGGATTGGCGTTATAAAACTTCGAAAGTTTTGAAAAATCTTAGGAATAGTAATTACTGATACGATAATAATACACGAATTATTTAAAATTGATCCGTTGGTCAAGTTGGTAAAGAATGCAGTTTTTAAGTCTTAAATATTGAGTTATTCTATAATAAACATTTGCCCAAAATCTGAATTTAAATATTAAAATCAACGTAATTAATAAATATTTGCCATTAAACTCAACTCAATTTACAAACGGAATATTTGGGTTATCAGTAATAACTTAAAACTTCAATATACACCAAGTTTTCGAACTTTTTACTCGTCATGTGTTGATACTCAATATGTATCAAGTTTATATGTAATCATTGATAATAATAAGGTAACCCAACCTTTTCGTAGAAATATAAAATTTGAGAAATCTTTTAGTTGGACAGTTAAAAAAAAATCACTGACGAAACTCTGTTCAAGATCTTGCCAATAGTCGAATTCAACTTCGATTATTATAGAAAGTGAAAAATCACTATATCCATGTGTTAATATATACCTAATATTATTATCTATTTTCAAGGCAAACCAAGTACGACAAGATCAAGTAAATCCACAATTCTCTAATTATTTACTATCTATCGATTAATTAAATTCTATTAATTAATTCTTCAATTATTACTATCGATTAAAAAAACCTAAATCATTCACATTCGTTTTCCATGAACACTCATAAATTTCACGAAGTCTTGATGTTACAACGGGCGAACTAACGAGGGATCCGAGGACGATGAGTCCGCTACTATACCCAGGAGTATAAATGTGATATCGACTAGTAAAAGTCTACAGGACTGATCAAAGTACATTTTGGCTCACAGTACGTCCGAACTACGCCTTTATGATTTTTGGTCCCCCAATATCTACGTAAGGAAAAACAAGGTGAGCAGCGTGTCACAGGAAAGATTCTCGTTTATCAATGGCTCACCGTTAGAAGGGCTTAAAGGACTCGGTTTTACATGAAACTCGATACCAATTTCGCCTTCTTTGGAATCAGCATTCGACGTAGGTACCTGAGTGTGTATACGGAAGGATAAAAATGCTCACAAAGGCACATAGGAGTATGCGCGTATTTGTGGGATCCCGAAGGCGCGCAAGTGCGAGAGATGATTGCACCTTCGGGGTATGCAATTAAAATACGGGTCTTCGGTGGTTTTCACATACATTCGTACAAGCCCAGAAGAACGTACACAAATTCATGTATATATACATACGTAGCTCGTGGAGGCACATCTGGCTCACGAATCTCCAATAAAGATACGCACGATAAATCACGTGGAGACCACGACTGTTCAAGCAAAATGAGCCTGTGCCAATAACTAACTAGTTATATGTGAGAGAAAATCTACGTGCTCAGAAAACTTTACAAAATGTCATCTTGAGTTAATAGTAAAATTCGTGTTAATTAAGGGATAGGTGTACAATGAAGAAACCCGAGCAAACTTCAAATAAACAACCACATACAAATGTAAACAAACTGGGAACAGGAGAACCCAAAGAAAATCAAAATAAATCTCAACGAACCTAAACAAGCCCAAACGCACATGAATGTAAATGAACTCCCAAAATTCAAATTCCAAAAATCGAAAGAAACAAACTCCAAAGAAACAAAGTCCAAATCAACGAACTGAAAAACCCCAAACAAATTGTTGTCTTATTGTTCTCTTTATTCTTGCTTTAGAAGATTATTCCTAATTTTATCGTAGACGTTGTCTAATTATTCTTAATTATATCGTATACGTTGTCTAATTATTTTTAATTGTGTCGTATACGTTGTCTAATTATTCCTGGTTGTATGCTATGCGTTACGAGGTATTCCCTTCAATGCCTAATTTATACACAATGCCAGTAATATATATCCGCACATTCTGGCTGCTTTTTACGTCTGTTTCGAAACGCACAGATACCATTCGAGCCCAATACCGTTTGTGTATTTTATATCGTTGGTCAACGAACTCCATTTGTATGAAGTCAGTTCGTGAAAAGATCTACGAATGCCAAGTTCTATTTAATAAGAGACGTGACTTCTAAGACGATACGTACTTCTGACACGAGCAATCAAGAGTTTCGGCAAACATACTGGACTTGTCAATCATTCTACTTGACACATCATACACGCCTTCATGATCTACTAAATCCACAATTCTCCAATTATTTACTATCTTTTCGCCGGGGATCCATCGATTAAAAAAAAAACCTAAATCATTCACATTTGTTTTCCATACACATACGGAAATTTTTCGAAATTTTGATGTTGCGAAGGGCGAACTAACGAACCATATTTTTTTCTATTTTGAAACTGAAAAAATGATAGATATACTGTTGACTAGTCAATCCGCTAATACTACCTTAAACGACATTTTTCCTGTGTACAATTACGTCTCCACATAAAAAAGACGATCTTGTGGTAATGTTGCACAAGCGATACGTTCATGTATTCGCGGATTATATCTTTTCAGCTAGGGCGTCATACGTGTCAAGAGAAGCGAGGAAGAAGACGATCTCTTCGACGTATCGTTTCCCTAAGAACTTCGTAGGTGCGCAACCGTCGAGATACGTGGTGATCCGCAAAGTCCTGTTAGCCAGGATCCCGATAGCTACATAGTTCCCTTGTATGTTTATACTTTTTCTTTTTTCCGTTGAAGCCATCCCTCTCCCTTCATCTTCTCATCCGCTACGCGTATTCATATTTGCTCGCACTTGCCTGCCCTCTCTAATCCTCAGGCGTCTCTCGAACGTCATCACTTTCGCACCTTCCAGACTCTTGTGTATAAATATTTTTTTTTTATTATTTATCCCTTTTTCCAACCCGTAAGTCGCTATGATGAAGGCGTCACTGCTGCCTGGCAATTATCCTACCAATCCGTACAGCACTCGGGTACTTTCGTTTCAATTACTTCGCAGCAAGATAAAAAAATTGTTGCACCGAGACGAATGTTTTGTTCGAATTGACTGAGTGTGGACATTTGATGGACTTTTTGGTCGGAGCAACTTTACCGACCAAAATTATTTACCTACTTTTAGCACGATTTTCGTGAATTTGAAAAAATGATTCGGATTTTGAAAAAAATGTTGCATTAAATTTGAATTATTGTAACACATTGGAACATTAATTCTCGGGCATACAGTTTTCGTACGTCGTTCGTAACTATGGAGAAAGTAAGTTCAGGTGAATATGTATAAGAATGAAATGAAAATAAAAGTAAAATTAAAATGGAAATTATATATTTTTCAAAGTCATATAGAGTATAATTTTGTATAATATTGAGTTATCAAAAATAACAGTAAAATAAAAATAAAAATGAAGAAAAAATTGTTTAAAACACTACGGGATAAAAATAAAAATAAAAGTAAAATAAAAAGGATAGAAATGGCTGCTGATGGGAAAACAATATCTGAATCGCAGCAAATTTTGTACGTTATATATCATTATGATTTAGAATTGAGCGATGGTTTAGGCCAACTTTAAAATAAATAGACTGCGTTATCGCATTTCGCAGTCAATTTATAGAAGAGTGCCAGCTTTATTTTAACGAATTTATCAGTGATTACTAGAACCCTCAATACGGTGGCTAAAATCATAATAAACTAAATTATTAATACTGATAAGGCAATCCGAATTTATTAATAAATAGTGAAATTGTTTGTGGACTAGTTGGAACAGTCACCGACACAACCCTGACTCAAGCACTCGTCAATGTCATCGATTTGACTTGAATTATTATTGAAATTGGAGAATGAATATTTCTAAGTGTTAATTTATAACAAAATTCGGTATTTCCAAACCTAACGATGTATAAGTACCAATATTTATAAATTGACGATTAACCCAAACAAACTCAAACTTAACATAACTTGGGGTCGCAATATCAATGATTTAATCATTTTTCATGTATTCTAGTGCATAATTGAAATAATTTTCGGGAATTCGTATGATAATTCGTGGCTGATCGAACACGCGCAAGTTTTATATTTTTGATTGGTAATTTTCGAAATTCGATTCCGTCGATTTTATCCGTCGGTAGAACCGGTTGTTATCGAAACGTCAGTACGTATACCAGCCAAATATAATGATACACGTATAGACGGGAGACGTGGAGAAACGTGTGGGAGTCGTTAGTCCGGTTACCGGATAACTGAGATCACTATGCGTTCGTCTGCCGGTGCTATGCTCTGGGCGCTAAAGTGCTGCGAAGAGCCACCGAGAAACGCGATAAAAGTAATGCCCATTGCGATCGTCTATATCCCCAGGATGAGAGAGAGGAAGCTACCGGAGTCTCGATTTCCTACACGGATATTGAGCCGCGGAATCCCCTCTCGCGACTTAATCAGCACTGGTCGACACGCATGAGAGAAATGATTTTAAAAAAAACATTGTACGAACGACCGTAATAAATTGTTCGAACGAGCGATTTAAATGTATATTGACGTATATTATACCTGACACGATTATTTTATTCATCTTTTCTTCCATTTTTTTCTTCTTTTCACCTTATTGATACAAATGTACAAGCTGATACAAATTTTGTAATTGTATACGAAGTTCATTCAAAAAATAAGGTGACTTTTTATTTTTATCGAAAAATATTAATTTATTCATCGATTTTTTTTGCCCCCTTTAAGATAATCCACCTCGATTTGGAGGAAACGTATGCGCAATTTAATCATGATTCGTCATATTTGTTAAGTCGATATTAAATTAAGATTTATGAATATTAATTTTAAATAAGAACTATTTTTCATTTTTTAGGCTATGAAATTTAATTTAAAAAATCTTGAGTTTGATTTTTAATAATGTAATAACGATCAAATAATCTTATTATTATTACCAATAATAATTAATAACATTTTTACAATTTGCTGCAATTCAAATAATGTTTCTCCATAATCAGCTATTTTTATTCTTTTCATGTTTACTTGACATTTGTATTTGTTTTACGTCCCATATTCTCAAAAATATTTTATTTATTTTAATTATCAATTAATTTCCATATTTTATTTTTACTTCATTCCTATATACCTTATTTGACAGCATCAGGCTCCGCACGATCTCTCGCAGTCGTTCTATCTAGTAGTTATATTACCGAAAAAAAAATTTGCTGTGTCAACTCCCAAGCGTTTCGTTGGACACAAACCGATCCAATAAAACCTCAATCTTTATTGTCGAAAACTCGTACATCGAGTGGCTCTCGAGTGGGTTTTAACAGTTTTGGCGTCTCATTTCTCTGTGAACTCGTCCCGATTGCTTCATACGAATACATTTTCGTATATACATTTGTTTGCGAACGTGTAGACGGGGGGAGTAGAAGCTCGACGAAATACTCGTTTACTTGGACCGAGTCAATCGTAAATCAATCCCTTAACGAGTGCTAAGTGTAACAAACGTCCCTTCGTGTTAGGTGAACGACGCTGTAAATCCCTTCTCATTTGGACATGTATATGTATCCTATGAATATGGCCAGTCTAATATCACCAACTTGCATTGATATTCTCCATTCGTGAGGTCAAGACTTCCTGAACCGTAAATTCCGAGCGCACGTGGATACGTTGCTTTCTGTGTTTGTACGTCATCATAGAAATGCTCCAAAATGGTTTTAAAGATTTTTATCTTTGTTTTTTTGTCTTAGCATTTTTTTATTTCGAGATCTTCCAATATTAACCCTTAATCCGTAAACGTGGGTCGTTTTTGCCTAGCCCACAATTTCATTAAAAAATTTCTCGATCGTATAATTATTCAATTATAATTAAATAATAATTGATAATAATCTTGGGTGTAATTATTTAATTATAATTAAATAATTATACGATCGAGAAATTTTCAAGTAGCAACAAGCATCCATTGAGAACCTTTTAACGAGGGAACGTGGCTAAAAAAAATGCCAACTCCAGAAATATTTCTTTCGTTTATTTTCCCGTCGCGTGACAGATACATAATACTCTCATTAAGATTTGAATGTCGAGTATAGAGACACAAGGCTCGTTGAACCGGCGCAAAAAGAACGTAAGAAAGGGAAGCCTCCCGGGTTCGTAAAGTGGACAGCTGATTAAGTGCAGTCTTGCAAATTCTGACACCTCATTTTTCTCTCAAGGGACCCGTTAACGCGACATGAAAAAGTATTTTTGTGGGCGTTAAACGGGTCATTAATTCACGAATAAAGCTTACATAAAATATTACGGGATACGTTGAAAACCACAGTTTTTTTATTAACAGCCTTATTCATCAAGATCAATTCGCGTCTTTTTGAGCGTAACGATATTATTTATTCTCTAAATTTGATCGGTAGCGAAGACATTCTTAACGCGGCTATTTTACCATTAAAAAACATATTTAAATTAATTTACATACATTTTCATTAAAGGGAATAAAAATGGCATTAAAATGGCAGAGAATTGGTCGTGATCGCAAGAAAACCTCTTTTTTCAGTCAATTCGAATTTTATTAGAACCTCAATTTTGGAATGAGCCTTTAGGTTTAGCTTCAATGGAATTACATATTGATTTCATTAAATGTATCAATTCAATGCAATTAGAGAAAACTTCAGATTCCTGGGGAAAAGTGGTAATTTCACTGTTGAGAATTCAATTTACGTTAACTTAACTCAATAGGTTGGCATAATTCAAGTATTCATTTCACTTACGCTAATATTTGTAATTACTTAGCTTAATATTTTGTAGACTGTTATTTCAACGTTTTTTAGTTTAACTCGTATATTCATTTTTTAAATTAATTATCTTCCTCTTAATTAACAGTAAGTTAATTAGTCGAATTACGGCGAAAATAATTCATTGAAGTAATTAAGTAAACACAGTCGATGAGCAATTAAACTGGTAGTAAATATATTAATATCTAATTCATTATTATTAATCAATTTCACTATTGATTAACTTAACTTACGTTTAACTTAACTTAGAAACATCAATTTATGTTACTCTCAATAAATATACTTCTCGATCGAAATAAACGACATTAAAGTTGTTTTTGACAAGACAATTTGAACGCGGTGCTTTTATTTCGAGTTCGGATCTGAGCAGCAATGTACAATGGAGTGATGAGGTCCTCGTTGCAGAAATCTTTTTACTCGTTTTTTCTCAATCGCATGAGCTAGCGATAGATGGAAAGATTGAGTCTCCTTCATTTTTTTTCTGCTTTCAATCCACGTATATATGTACCTAAATATATATGTACAACGAAGAAACGTCAAGCGCACGCTTCGCGTGTTTTTCTATCATGAGATCATTATCGAATCGAGTGGCAGCCCTCGTCCCTTTCCCTGACCGATCGTAATTCAATCTGTCCACAGGACGTAAACCGTGAATGAATAATAATTTTCGGTCATGGATTAACTTTGCAACGGATGCATGGCGATAAGCAGGTATCGAGTCGTAAACTGGATTTTTAAATCTCGTGCAATGTATAAAGTATTCAATAGTCACACGAAGAGGAAGGAAGAGAAAAGAGAGAAAATTCAGAAAAGAGTATTTTCCGTATTTCCAAATTTCGTGGGTATCTACAATTATTAAGGAATTGTTAATAATATTGTATTCTTTTATTACAATATTTGTTACTTGTAAAACTAATTTTTTTTAAATTATGGTTATTCATAATAATTCTTTTATATTATGATAGTAATTATCTTAAACTATATTATTTGTTTTAACGAAAAACATGTTTTTGTCACGGTAAAGAGTTCCTTACGAGATTGTTAAAATCTTCAATAATTTAATTATACAAATCATTAATTATTTATCTACTAATATCTTCCGTTTTTTAACTATTAAAATCTTTGATTATTTAATGATGAAAACCTTTAATTATTTAAATAATAAAATAATTAATTATTCAAATTTTTGCATAAAATTTGATACACAACTTTGCTAATATACATACTCATAAATATCCAAACGGTTTTTCAGCCATTCTGGCAAGACTTCGAAAATGAATTTTTTTGAATGACCCTTATCATCAAATCGCCACAACAGACCTAAGTAGCAGTAACCAAAAACAACCAGATGACGAATACTCAATGCTCTTAAAAGTAGTTTCTTTTCGCAAAGCGAAATTACAAACAAAAATATATAAAAGCCTCATCATGAGATAGGATACGGAAGAGCAGAAAAAAAAGGTATAAAGGATCCCCTGGTGCGACGTGAATCGCAAAAAAGTGAAGAAATAAATATGCGTCCTTCGTACAAGCATGTTTTCGCGTGCGAACGAGCAAACGAGATGTCCCGATAATCGCGGGCTGCAAAAGCTGGCCTCGCGATTTAACATTGCCAATTAAGGGGCCGATTAAGAGACCAGAGGAATTCACCTTATCTTTCGCACTGTATTAGACACAGTGAAAAAGGATAACCAGGGACAATTGTGCCCTTTTTACCCTTGCAGTTTCCATGGAATATTAATCCGTGATTATTATTCACAGCTAACGAGTTACAAGGGTGAAGAAAGACAAAGCCCAAACCAATAGCATTAAGGGCGAGCTATTTCGTAAATTAAAAAAATCACTGTTTTTTTTAGCTGAATTAAAAATATGCTATCGAAAATGTTCCTGTTCGATGAGAAACCATGATAAATAAAATAATAATAAAAAATAATATAAAAATGATAATAAATAATATAAAAATAATAACAAATAATAAAGAATACAAAAATAATAATAAATAAATAAACAACCATTTTTAAGAACTGAAACTTTTATTATATTTCTCCAAAAATTAACGAAGAAACGATACAACATCGATCATCCAATAAACATTAAATAAACCCAAAAATGAAAACAAACAAAAATTAAGATTTTCCATCTCTTTCAGAGTGTCCGAGTTCGACGATTCCACTATTTCCATGTGATATAAACTATAAATCCTTTTTCTAATTTTCAACAGTTCGATTATACTCATAATCGAATCGTCAAAAATTGAAAAATCGTCCTATCACCGTACAAATTAAGAAAGTGGCATGTCGAATACACCAGGGAGCAAGAGTCTTTTCCCTGGCGCTCGTGCGTTCATCCTCGAGTTTAACCGAAGCCCGGGGCTTCCACCGAACTTTACTTTTTGCATCCATGTACACGCAGTGCACTCTTGCGTCTCGCGATTCCGGGTAAGATCGTCTCCGAGCGCGTGAAACTTCCAAATTGCAAAATTGTTTGATTACAGGTCTGTCGATCGGCGTTGTGATCACTGATGTGAAGTAATTACGCGTCTACGCGGTACCAATAAGACGCCCAGGCACCACTCATTACGATTCTCCCCCCCCCCCCCCCCCCTCCTCCTCCTTCCTCCCTCTCTCTCACTCTTTCTTTTTTTTCATTTTTCCTCTTTCTCTTTCGCGCGTTCGGCAGCTATACTTTTGTCTGTATCTCCTCCGCGAGATGGCTACACCCTCGTGTATTTATAACCTCGAGCACCTGAACTTCGAGGAATGTTCTTCCACTACGATATCTCGTCGATATCCGCGCCGTGCAATATCGCCGATGGCTAAGCTGTATGGAGATTCCATCCTCCTTTTGCTTCGCGTCCCTTTAAGCTCCGAGCGCCGGACAGACAGGACAGACACTTCGTACTGAGCTTACACGCCACCGTCAAAAAATCGTATTTATTTCGGCGCGAGAAAATTGAAACACCAATTTATGGTTTTGGAAGCCACGGGATAAGTGTTAAGTAAATTGTTACGCTTTACGGTTTTTTGAAAATCGATTACATAGAGTATTCAACTTTGTTTGTAAATTATACGTTCTCGCTGAAATCCTGCGTGATATAAGAATTGTGATAATAATTGCATTAATTGTATTAACCTTCGATCAGTAACGGTATTTGAGGCAAATTAATCCCGTGAATCTGGGTCTTTTGTGTCTTCGCGCTACTACACTCAATATTAGACTTCAACAAATCTGCAGAAATTCATTGTTTATCTTTAGAATATACTTTTTAAGAGGAAATAGTTGATTTTCATTTTTCTTATATTTTAAATATTTTTTTCATCAATTATTGAGCAACTCGCGAAAATGACGGTTTTTTTTTTCAAAAAATTATAGCGTAGGTAAAAATTATGAGAAACATTTTTTCAATAGTTGTTTCTTAATGGAGAAAGGTTGCTTGTTACAGAAAAAAAAATGTATTTATGTAGGAAATAATTATAAAATCAAAGAATTTATTAATGAATTCGTAATTAATACTAATTAATTATTTAAATACAATTAAATCATTAAACGATCGAGAAATTTCGAAATGAAGTTTTGGGCCAAGTAAAAACGAGCAACGTACACAGGTTGAGGGTTAAATCCATACGACATAAAAAAAAGTAAATATTCATTAGAAAATGAAAAACATGTGATGTTGAATACGACTCTCCTACATGTACTAAATTTTAATTATTGCAAGCAATTTTTTGGTCTAATGAAGCTTTGAATTTTTTTTCGGTCTTTTCACACCAGTTGCTTAGACATTCCAAAGACTTAAGCGTTACGTCACTAGCTCGTACGAAATTGAAACATTAACGGCTATCTCATAAATCAATCGGCTGTCATTGCCCCCCCTTCTCCCACTCCCAGAGACAATACTTGAAGACAAAGGATAATAGTTTAACGATTGTAAACCTCAGCAGCCTCCTTTGTTCATAGGATCTTGCGTGAGACCTGACCGGGCATCTATTCACGTCACGCCAATCTTATTTCTTCCTTCTTCTCCCCCTACCCCCACTTCTAAATCCCTCATTGTTCCGAACTGGTAAGCAGTGATAAAACTCTTTTCACGACGAAGCTTGCTCTTACCGGCTTTATGAATAGGCGACTCCGTTGAAAAAAAAGAACCAAATTTGCAACCTTCCCGCGTGCAGCAATCTCGATATGGTAAGTCTCGGGAGATTTGGTCATGATTCGGAATCAACTCGGAGTTTATTCCGGCAGATAAATTGCGCGGATAGACAAATGTCCATTATATATATATGAAACCCGTGACGGATCTGCGCGATTTTGTTCCTTTTTCCCCATCTATATATATATATATATATATATCTATACATAAGGCAAAAGACCATGTATATATATAGGTATAACCTATTGATGATTAACCAACCCATCTCGTTGAAAATTACACGGCCAATTCGGTGTACAAATTTGGACAAATTTAGAAACAAAAAATGTTTTGTTTATACAAAATATTGTGAAGTCAATTAGTTTCGAAAAAATCTGAAAAAATTCTCGAGTGCCTTTCAGAGATAGTACAATAATATAAAAAATCGCGAGTCAAATCGGAGAGGTGCCGTGTCAAACACAGGTCGGATCGGCATGAAATGCACCACATATATATAATATAGGAACAAATTGAAAAAATTCCACATAAAACATGAAGACAAAATTATATCCAGATTGGTGTATTCGTTTGATTCAAAAATACGTTCAAACGTGTGCCTTATTCGTGATGGAAACTAGTAAAATCTTTGAAACGGATCAGCGTATCATTTGACCTGATTCGATGTTACTCCGTGATCACATTTCGTGAACTTAACCTCCTTTGTTAATAAAAAATAACATTGCTGTTCATACCTAATGATCATCATTCCTTTGGCCAAATTGGTACACCGAATTGGCTGTGTAATTTTCAACGTGATGTGTTGGTGAATCATCAATAGATTGGTGAATCATGAGAAGGAGCAATCGTTCGAAATTTGATCAATTAGAATGTACCTAAATTTTATCTAAATGCGTTTGCATATGAAACAGGGATTCCAGGTACATGTACGATGCGCTAGCTTCTCTAACCTGAATTTCCCGTAATACCTTTCGAGCCATGTACGTCCATGATGATCCGCCCACTCTTATCCCGACCTCTTCGACCCCGTGATGTTCGCAACGTGAAACTGCCCAGGATACAAAAGAGGGTTGCACGTGTGCATACAGGGTGGCCTATTTCTTGTAAACGTTTATTCCAGGTATTTTTTACCATCGAATTTAATCCCATAAAATGAGAATCAAAATTGTATAGCGAGGGTGTGTTTTTAACAGCTTGAGGATTGACAGTACACGAATATTGCTTCATTTTAATGAAAGTTTAGTTTGTTTGCCCCTTAAAAAGACAAAACGACAAAGGCTTGAAACGGAACATTCCAAGTGGCCATCCTTTCATTCCATTCATTTTTTCCCTATTTATTTATGTTGCCAGACTTCGAGCATTTCGTAAAAAAATAAATCGTCAAACCATTATATAATCCTGTAACTACTCAATGTTGACCTCTAGTTGATGGGGGTCAAGATTGAGCAACCGAGTCAACCTCAATTTGATTCGATCGACCTCGAGACCTCTATGAAGGCATAGCTCGTATATACACGTGGTCACCCTGTATATGTAGTATTATATCGTTGTATGGATGTATCAGTCCTATAGGTGAATACCTAATGGATTTGCATGCCTCGGGAATCAAACATGCGACGTTCGGGGAAGCGTATAACCTACTACAGGTATACCGATAGATCGGCACATACATATTGCACGAATGGTGTATCAGGGACCGAAGTTACCTTCATCGGTATCCGGTACCGGAGTCTTCTTCACGACAGGTTTCGCGCGCCAAGTCTCGACGAGGCGAGGATACGCGAAATATATGATGATTCGAACCGAAAGATTGAGTGCTGAGCAGCGTTCCTAACGCCTCTCTCGCGTGTTTCCCTTTGCCCCGAAGGTACCAAAGAGGAATGGATAAAGGTTGGAAAATAATGTCTTACCAGACTCGCCCGGTGTACGTATCTATCCACGAGAATAAAATCCAATTCCATACGTGCACAACAGTTTCGCTGCGCTTGGCTCGTTTCCCTATCCCATTGGCCGTGATGCATACGCCCGTGTATAACGAAAGATACACACCAAGATGGCGCAAGCACGTGAAAAAAAAGAGCCGAATTGCAAATGGAATTATGATATAACGAGGAATGTCCAAGTTGAGAATGGCAAGGGGACGAAACAGCGATATTTTTGTTACCATGGTGATTGATGGTCCAAACATCAAGATCTTGTGTCTGGCACAAATTTATACTCGTATATACGTATATATAGGGTGACTGGTAATTCGACTTATTCCTTGAAAGGTATCACTATAGAAGTCATTTGATTCGAGTTGAGTACCATGAACCAAGGATCAATATTCAGTATTGAATTATGATGGTTTTAGGATTTTTAGGATTTTTCGACTTGCCACCAAAAACAGTATGATGAAAAAAAAATACTGTACAAAAGATCTGCCATTTGGTACAAAGATCTGCCACCATGCAAACTTCGAGCCTTCTTTTTCCTTCGTCATTATTCGAAAAAGCATCGTTGAATATTTTGAATTGAGTATTTTTTGTAATTGTTTATTTTTGGTGAAAAGCTTGAGAAATTCCAATAAATTGTAAAACCATAAAAACTACTTAACTACTCGATTTTTACCCGTACTTGATGAGGCTTAATTTGTGTCTCATGACTTCTAGAATGACGCTTTTGAAGGGACGGTTCGAATCACCGATCACCCTGTACATGGATGTTGGATATACTTTTATTGTACAGGACTGTTGACTATAGCACGTTCGTTTCGATATGATCAAAGGGCATCCCTCGAGCTCGTTTGCAATATAACCCAACGATAGGATCACAGACGAGTGAACTTGTGGCTCGTTCGGTATAATCATCATTTGTTCCGATGCAATCATTACCCGCTTGGGCAGAGAGATATGTGCATGGTGGGATGATAATCAAATCTCCTGACGTAGAGAGACGTTGAATAATTAGTCGAGAGTTGCAGCTGCGCGACCTAACGTGGACGTGTATGGCCTCTGGAAATATAACTGGAACCTGATGATTGAGGGGGACCAGCTGGTGGCAAGTTTTGTGTGTGGGATTCCAAACAGATCAGCGATGCTGATATTCTAACCGCCAATGTTAACGCAATTACCTTCAAGCCAGACAACCAAAAAACTCCTCGTTGGAGAACCAATAAACGATAAGCTTTCACAGCAAATTGTTCTGTTCCATAATTAATGAAGTTTCATATTGCAAATTTTCCACCCGAGTAATTCCATCATAGGTAACAATTTTATACATGTTTCCAGTACCTAAGTGTAGAGAAATATGTCATATTGAGGGACACCACAATTCCTTTCAGAATCAGGTAGCATACCAGACCCATTGTGCGCCACGATTGGTCATTTCAATCATACCACTTTCGAATGTAGATTTTATCAATCAGAGATATGATATTCGTTGCCTGCCATATTACGAAAGCGAAACTGACGGATCCATCGTAGAAAATATTGAACATATAAGGGCGTATCGTGATTCTGGGAATTCTCAGATAAAATCAATTCTTTCTCTGCCTCTCGTTCAACTTGATCCCATGTTACGTCCGTATAATTGACAGCGAAGGTTGCAATGCGGACTAATCGAGATATCCGATGAGATCCTCAAGTCCCAGTCAATTATCGGATCTAATTGTTCAAGACACGACCATCCATCTTAAAACTATCATAGCCGTTGTATTCGTGATCGTGCAAGCACGATTCTTCACTATCGCTCTTTTTTTTCTCCAACTCCTTTAACCTCTACGATTTTCTCCACGTCTTGGGCAATCAATGACGGTTTGTGTTCCATATCCTGATGGCACGTCATTCAGCCCTTCTCCAATAGACTCAAAATCGTTTATTTTTTCGAATGTGTAAAATGTTCCTCCTCCAATCTTTCGTTGACGGGGTTGAACGTCTCGAAAAATGTTCATACCTACTACAAGTATACAAATTCTTTTTTTCTCTCGAGTTCTCCGATTCTGTACCCAGTACGATTACCTCAAGGAAGTATTTCAATAATTTTATGATTGGTACTTCAAATTGTACGTTTCAAACGGTATCATCATTTTCCAAGTGTATTGAGGGTTTGAAAAGACGGCAGGACTTGAAAACCCCAAGTTTACGAACGGAAGCTACTGGACAAACCCAAACAAATCGTTAAAAATCTATAATGATTATTGTCAATATTGAGTTACGGTTGAAAAAAAGATGTACCACTTGAAGTACAAATGAATACTAATAATTATTTCAGAAGTTCGTCCGGCAAAAAATACGGTTTTTTTTTGCCAAATTGATGTGAAAGGTGATTAGAAAGTGATTTTTCACTAAGCACACTAGTTTTTTTTATGTAATCAATCGATTAACGTTAAAACACGTTAAAACTTCATTGTCATAGAATAACTCTTTTAATGTTATTGTAAGAGAAGGAAGCTTTAGTGTTTCGAGCCCAGAGAGTAAAACGTTCAAACAGGACAAAGATACGATCAGTAGCGTAAAGTTACCGGTCCCTTGCGAGGGTGAAGGCTGCTTCGACGATGTTCCGTTGACGGGGTTGAACGCCCCGAAAGGCTTTCATCCTATAGGTACAAATTCTCTTTCTCTTCGGACCTCACGGTTGCCGTATACGTTACGATTATCGTGAGACCCGAGCTGCTCTTGGAGACCGCGAACGCTCTATTTGCAGCCAGGGCTTGTATCTGGAGCCTGCGCACTCTTTATTCCGTTTCCCTCCTTCGTCACGGGTACAATGTGCGCGTTTCGATCGCCCTTGTTTCTCTCTTTCTTCGTCTCCTCCGTCGTTTTGTTTTTGTTTTTTTTTTAAATTATTTTTATTCTAACGTCGACGCAATACTTTATTCTTCTTTTCTACCGTGTCTCTTAAGGACATGTCGAAGACGTACCACGTGACACACGAGTGCGAGACAGATAGTCGAAATTTAAAAATCGCAATTTCTCAAGGACGAAACATTTTTATCGTAAATTTCAAGCATCTATTTCTGTCTCTATGAATTCTACGAAGACTGATGCTCGATTTTTCGCCGTAAACTTAATCGACGCCGAGAAAACGAATTTTGAAAATTTGTGAGGTTATGTCGATGTTCGTCATGCCCTTAATTCTACCAATGGGAATCGAGATCTCCACGCTGTCGTCGTTTTCCCCTCGGTGTAACTTTTGCCCAGTGACAACCAACGAAATAGATCCGCTTGTCTTGAAGTATGTACGAAACGTACAAAAAACTATACCCCCATCACCGGCTGCCGGATATATCCGTCAACCGGGTAACGGCTGCAGCCCGTTTGCCTCAACTCGTACGATTTGGCATCTCTTGTCTGCGTTTGTTTACGCCAAGCTATTCTGACCTGAAGACCCTTCTGTTGATTTATCCTCTTCCCCATCGATTCACCAAAACCCGCGTTTCAACGTTTACGTACGGGACCCGTATACACCGGAAATTCATGCGTATTTTGCAAGTGAATTCACCCCAGAGTGCATCGACCCCGGATTACATTCCGAAAAGCACACACCTCTGAACAAGCTTAAATTATTCGCAGACCTTCCTTTTAGTGTTCTAAAAAAAATACTATGAGGATTTTTGGCTATTTGCAATCGTTTTCGAGACATCGAATTTTGAAAGTTAAGTTTTTTTTTCGATTGTATTATGGTAAACAAACCAAAACGGATACAGGCAAACCCAAAGAAACCCAAACAAATTCAGATTCAAATAAACCTGAACGGTTCCAAACCCAGAGAAATCCAAATAAATTATTTATTTGAAACTTAGACCAATCAATCGTGTGATTATAAATATTGATGACGTACGATAATCAACGTGCATTTTAATAAATCCCGTCAATTTTCTTCGAGCGTACAGTCCAGTGTTCTTTCGCAGACCTATCAATCATTCTTCGACGAACAAAAGCTCATGATCAATTTATATTGCAAACAATTTTTTTTTTCGATGTCGTTCCTCGCGTGTTTTCCATAGTATAAACAAAGTGATTGACAGTTTAAAAAAAGCATTATTTCCTCGAAGGAGGAATGCGTCTGTGTATGGCGAGGGTTAAAGGCTATTATACAGCCCGATGCACTAAATGTCGTATGTGCGGATATTTCAATGAATTATCATTCGATCGTTAAACTCTCTCAAACATGAAAATGTATATATATATTTGTGGCTGGGAGAAGGGCTCATTCATGCATAAACGGTCATCAACGAGACTGGATCTATCATTCGATTCTGCATCAGGCGTCTCGCATCGTGTGGACATAAATAAAAAGATATACACGCACGAGATCACGATTCGCACATGTGCCATAAAATATAAACAATTGCGGTTGGACATAGGACTATGTGCACGCGCACAAACACATTAATACACGCACACTCCTGTAAACGGTTAATTACATCCGGGGAAAGTGAATGTACGCGAGAAATATGTTCCTCGAACGTGACCAATTATACTGACCTCGTAAACCCATAATCTATAAGAAACAAACGAAAGACGAGATTCTCCAGATCGTAACGATTTAACTATTGTAGAATAGATATTTGAAAAATTGTAATTCTTTATACTTTTAGGACTGACAGTTCTTGATGGAATAATAATACGTGAATTATTTTAGAATTCTTCAACAAATAATTTTGTAGTTATTTAGGTATGAATTTAATATGATCGCTTATTGGAAAACAACTTTTGCATAAGGTAATGGTTGCAACAGGAATGGAAATAAATCACCGCAATTCTAAATATATTCAGAATATACGAAGCTTCAAAGAAATTACTGCATTGTCGCGTTGTTTTCCGGTCAATTTATAAAACAATGATAAATTTATTTTTTGCGATGAATTAATCAGCATCATTGAAAAACTCAATATATTTAGAGATTTTTGATAACTATTGATAATCATAAAATAATTCGCACATATTAATTCAATTTACAAATTGGGACATTTTTTTGTCGAACAGTTGGAACAGATGTACAGTCACTGATAAAACCTCGTTCAAGCACATCCCAAATATGGTTGTAATTTTATTTTAATTATTATTAAAAATAGACTTATGAAAAAAATATTTCAAGGCAAAATAAAATAAGGATCCCCTGGTTCGTGAATGTCCCAGAGCTCGATTCTCTGTTTTTTTCAAAATGAAATAGCTTTCTCTAAGAAAATTGGGTTTGAAATTTTGTGAGGTTATGTCGATCTTCTACATGACCTCAACAGATAACACATAGTTTTTTTACGAATAGTTCCAAACTTTTGGGCAGCATTGTAAATTCATCAACGAAATATGTTATCCAAGTGTTATCTCGAACTCACCCCGAATGGTATTTCGTGTAAATCGGCGTTGCCGAAGTAGCGATAATTTCGTATCCAGGGTTATCGCGATTTCTGGAAGGATTGTAATCGTGATTGTGATGATGAAAGCCGGCGTAAGCTACGGCCCTGGTACCCGTGTACTCGGCGACAGCGACCGCGGTCAGTTTTTCAGACTTGTCTTCAGGCCTGGAATCTTGGCTGGTCGTTGTAGTCTTGGCGGAGGTTGTCGTCGTTGGCGTTGTTGGCCTTAAGGTCTTCGACTCCGACGGGAGATCGGTAGGTTCGTTCCGCGAATCGCGGAGTCCGAAGAAACTTTTCTCGGTGGTTCTTTTCGGCGGTGTATCATCGTCGTTTCTGTAGTGTCCACGGGAGTCATAAAAGTTTTTCGTGGGAGCCAATTCGAGCTCGTTTTTATTATTGCTTTTGCGAGACCGCAAATTTCTCATCATAGCATCGTGGAGCGCCCGAGCGTTCGTGTAAGCTCGAGATCGTGATGCGATCTCGTGTCTCGTACGATATCGATCTGTATGCCGGGTGATTTTATCGATCGACGCGAAACGATCGTTCGAAGATGATTCTTGGCGATGATGAAACCAGGGCGTCCAGGAATCGCGATTCGGCGTCGATCCGGAACGATGATGATCCGAACGAAGATTCTGCGTCCCCGTAATACCGGTTATCGAATTCACTAGGATATAAGTAACGAGGAAAAGCAAGCTGCTTCGCGATATATTCTTCCGAATCATTTTCAACCTCCTGAGTATCCAAACTCGCAAATAGAAATCTCAAAAAAAAACAACAGTTGTCGAATGGTTCCTTACTGATGAATCCTTGATTCACATGATCACAAATTTTTCTTCGTTCACAGATATCGAGATTCACCCCAAAATTCTCAACGATTTTGGCTTCAATGTTTGGTTTTGTTTTTCTTGTTGGTTTTTTGGTTTCCTTCGTCAGGAAACTCGTTTTTTTTTTTTTCAATCGTCGCGAAAAGAATTCCTACTTTGTCTTCGCTCCAATGCAGCCTACTCGAAGAACACGTATGATCCCTCGGATCGGTATTCTTTTTGCGAAACGAGTTATATCCCGATGGACCCTTGCACCGCAACGCCGATGCGAGCGCGAAGGAACGCGGAATTTTCGATGTGCGAAATTGTCCGAAGGCTGTGGAGGCACTACTGAACAGCTAAGAGGAACACGAGGCACAAACCCCGAGAGAGATCTTTCGCTTTGGGTCTCTCTCCACGTGCTTCAGTTGTCCGGGCTTCTCTTCCCCACCCTTTGGCGATCTCGCTACGCGCTCCGCGAGTTCTCGCAAACCCATGTTTGAAACACCCGGATATATAAATATATATATATACATAGAAGACTGATTTCGGGAGGCATCACAATTGCCGGAACCAATTAAGATTAAAAAAAAATTCTCAAAAATCCCGGTAACGATCTTGTAGGAAATTTTTTAAAGTATTCAAACCTGCCCTTCAACTCCCTGCGCGATCATCGCTTACTGATATATCGATGATCAAGGGCGAAAGCTTTTTAATTGAAAGCCACATATCTTTATTTGAAAAAATGTCGCTGCGAGACCAATATAAAACTAAATTAACCCTAAATAAAGGAGCTAACGGATCTATGCCCAATTTCACTTAAAAACAATTTTAGCAACAAATTCTTTGCTAAAACATCTGAAAACTAGAAACTTGAAGTTTCAAAATAATTTTTTTCGAGTCGATACATACATTTTTTACACGGGTAAAAAATCGAGAATTCAAAAAATTTAATGCTTTAGCTAATTGGAAAAGGTAAGACAATTTTTGTTTTAAATTGTTGAAGTTTTGTGAAATTTGTATAAATTTAAATCATTTAAATTCTTAAAAATTTATATATATACATATAGATACATGTGAAGATATTAACGCATGCACATTGGACACGCACGCCATATTCGATTATATTGCATTGAGTCTCGATCTTGGCTAATATATACGAACCGAAGCGAGACAAACGGGTTTTTCGCTCGAGCACACTTCTTGTCTACCATCATCATTTGCCTTCGATACTTTGAGGAAGCCGGTATCATTTTGTGCGTTACTAATATTATATGGAATCGACTGGCAGAATATTGAAAATTAGTGGTGAGGAAATTTACTGCGTGAGATAAATTGCAAGGCACGTGTATACATATTTTACATACCCAATGCTTTTCATTGATAAAATTTATAAACGACGATGCGGAACATCGATGAGTTCCCGAAGACACGGACTGGATGAGCGGAACGAAGAGTAACAGAATACAAGGTGTAACGCAATTATTCGCGCCCTTTAAATCTAGCTCGACCCCTTTTTACGAATCGCAAAAGTTTAACGCGAGAAAACTGAGCTATTAGATTAAAAATTTAGCTTTTAGGGTTATAAACTAAAATCAGTAAGAAAATTTTTCCAGAAAATTTTTGAAAAAGTTGTTGAACACGAAATGTCAGAAACATTTTTTTCCATTTTCCTTTTTCATATTTGTAGTCTATTTCTAAAACATCTTACGAATAAATTTAAGATCGAAATTTCGAATATACCGAATATCTTTTTATCTTTTATTGTTAGGCTTTTATCTCCTTATTGTTAAAGAGTATGAAAAATTCTTCTCTGTTTTCTTTCGTATCGTAACCTCGGTAGCGTTTATTACATTATCAATTTTCAGCTACCCCAATATTGCCTCCAATATTTAAAAAAATAAACATAAAAAAAGGCCGTTTTTTGAAAACTGGATAAACTGGCTAATAGTTTGTAAGGTATTACTGTATGAATATTGAAAAACGTCTCAATAGTGTCTGAAATCTCGGATCTTTGAAACATCGAAAGTTGATAAGTTGACGGCCGTGTATACCTATATCTATCATAGCGCTGTACGGCGATCCCTACTTCATCGACATGATCGGATGCGTTCTACAGTCTACGCCAAAAACTACCACGCAAGTTAGACAAAGATTCGGCCGTAACTAAAATCGCAATTGCATATATAGGAAGTGAAAATAAAACTATTTGTACACCTTCGCTTTTTCAAATAAACCTTCGAAAAAAATGAAAAGCTTCAGCTCATTTTTGCACTTGACAATTTATCCTAAACGTTCGTATTATGTATTTTCAAAAATCTTGGGAAAACAGGCACGAAGAAATGAAACGATATTAACAACAATTTTGTGTGAGGTCAACACATTTTTCGACCTACCTTGATTTTGGATTTCTTTATAACTGTTTTGATGAAAAAAATCGTGGATTATTCATTTTTAAAATTGTCCATCTTTTGATTTGAATTTCATTATTCCATTATTCGATTTGATGAATGAATTTTTAAAAATTAATCTTTTTATTTGACCTCGATTATTTTATTAATTTATTCGATTTAATTACTTAATTTTAAAACCTTTTCGTTTTTTATTTGCATTTTATTACTAAATTATGTGATTCGGTTAATTAATTAAAAAAATTACTCAATTTTTTTAATTTAATTCAACCCGTTGTTTTTTCGTAAATTTCGTTCATGAATTTTTGTTTTTAAAAAGGATTTTTCCCGTGTTTATATATGTCCGTTTTGTAAGTATTCTAAAATTCGAACATTCGAAAATCTTAAGGTTGTTTAAGTTTTCTCGATTTAGGTGTGTATAAAGGAATAAAAAAAGAGTTGAAATAGTATTTTCTCGCGTACTCGTTCTACTAAATATGCAGCAAGAAGATAAAGTCACCGCGTTTATGAAGGTTGAAGTCTCTCCGCCTTCCGTCTCGTTCATGATTGAATCGATCAAACATACAAATCCCGTCGATGTGCCTTAGCTCGAATCCGTCAGGAACACCCACCTCACTCGCTGCAGCGTTCTTTTATATTCTCCCATACGGTAGTGAAATGGGTAGTGACAACGATATCGATCTATATAGGAGACATTCCATGGCAAGTGAACCTTTGGCAAGTGAGACAAAATTTAATATTTTTGTATTATTATTGTAACAGGATTAACTATCTCCCTGTTGACCTTAAAAAAGACGCATTTTATTGCTGAATCCAGAGCGTAAAAATTTCTTACTTAATTTAAAACATATTAAAAAAAACCCTCAATAAATATTAATGAACGTGGAGCATTGTAAAACACTGAATCACTAAAAACTGAAACACTAAACACTGAAATCGAGGTTTTTTACTTTTTAAAATAAATCATATGGATTGTAAATAAATAATAAAAATTTAATTTGCATCTTAAATGAGCATAGTAAATACTAGAAATTTTTTTTAAATAAATTGAAAAATCGAAACTAAATTTTCCGTGTGTATGTATGTACCTACGTGTATATACTGAGACGTAAGACTCTCCGATAGCCTTATTTTTATTATTAATTTATTAATCATTAGTCATTATTATTAATTTAATAATGTATAATATAACAATGAATTCAATAATATATTTTGAAAAAGAAAACAAATGTATAAAAATATAAATCTTTGAATAAACGATTATCTTGATTTCAATTTAATTAATTGAAAATTGAACTTATTGAATTATATAATTAGTTCATATTATTGTTACGTCCAGATACTTATTATTATCAATAATTATCCAATAATTCAATATATAACGGCGCTGCATCGAAATTTCGTTTCAGATATCGTTCCGTCTTTATCACAGCTGTGTCTATCAGTATAGTTGTCATATAGATACCCAGTGTCCTCGTCCATTAGGAACAGATTAGAAAAGTGTAGCGATGAGTAAAACTGATGTGATTCTCAGAAAATTGAAGTACCGAAATTACGAGTGTGGGCTGAACGAGAAAGGGATAGGCTCGTAAAATCCCTCAAGGTCCTTCATCTTCATGGACGATGCCGAAGAACTAAGACGGTGGTTCCCAGCTCGTTTGGTCTGGAATGCTCCGTGTAAACTAAGAGAAGTCACGCGATAAGCTCGTAATCGAGAAACGAATTAGTGTCGTGTATCATTCAAGACTGATCTTACAGCCTGTAGTTTCGATAGATTCTGAGATTTTATAGAGCAGTGATCTATTGATTACATGACATATCCTAGCTGACTTTCAACTCTAAAACTCATGTTGGTTTCTTTAAGTTAGTACTTGCATGAACTTCCTCATTAGAAACAAAATTGTTTTTTTTTTTGTATACTGTAATATAGCAAATCCGAACTACGTCCGTGAAAATACTGCATACCTTACCGAGAAAATACGACAGTTATTAATTCATGAAATAAATGCATTTAACACACAACTTTTGGGAAATACATGCAGATCGATCTTTGGGCCGGAAATATTGATAGTTTGCGATTAAATACAAACAATGCAAAAAGTCAAAAATATCAACAAAATTTTCGGGATGATATCTGTTTCAGAAGAAATATAGTCTATCGGACATTTCAAGAAGATATTATCGATTGAAGCGATTAATTTTTCCTTTTGCTGGTCGACGCACAACCACTACACACATGTACACGCACTTTAAACAAACGACGTTCGTTATTTTTTCGGGAACAGCTTTACGAAATGGCGGTTGGTAAACCCCTTAAGTCGAGCTGATTGCTATTTTAGTACTTCATTTTTGATAATAATAATTGAACACGTTTATTACCGACACTTCGAAAATAATAATTTTCTTATGATGAATATTATAATGATGCTTAAATGTATTGTATTTTTCTATTTTTAGACCAAAAAAATTGTAGATATACCGTTGCCTAATCAATCCGCTAGATCTACCTTACTATGAATTCGAAAAAAAAAACAGTTTAATCTCCAAAGCAATCTTGTTCGAAAACCTACACGTCTCTCAGTCTCGATCAATCAGCGATAGCGTAGCGGTCACTCGTGCTTACTTATTTTTCTACATAGGTCGAAGAAACTCATCTGTGAAGGAAGCACAAAGAGAGTCTCCAGAAACAAGATCAGGGCTGTTTCGTAAACAAAACGTTCGATCAGTTCGAGTCGATCGTCAACGGGTTATTCGGTTCGAGGTCAACGGTTGTCGTGACCACGAAATAACCTCCACTGCTCTTCGCGAACAGGAGAAAGGATCGAATCACGCGGATATACCAGTTCAAATTTTCGAGTTGCGGCGACACGAGGCTATGCAAAAAAAAAGGTAACATTAAAGTAACTTTAGATTCCTCAGTTTACAATATTGATAAATTACGGAAGAACGATTATTAGGACAATCCCAATTTTCAGATTTGAAACTTTTGTGTGATGTCTATGAATCGTTTATACATCGTTTACCGAAATTTTATCATTTTTGACCGGTCAGTTCTTTCGTAATAAAATTTTAAAGTTTAACACTTTGAGCTAACAGAGCACATCGTTTTGTGAAGGCGTTCGACCGGAAGTTCAGCGATTACGGTTTTGCTGCCCACGAATCTAACTTGAGCCGTTAGAATACTGGATTTTTATATATTAGGTATATAGAATTGTACATAATACAAGTATACAATTCTTCAATTACATGTTACAACTATACAATTCTACAATTATTACAAATATATATACTACATACTGTGAAATATTGAAAATTAAATTTCTGATTGAAAAGTATCGGAACAACAAATTAACATTCACCGAGTTTGCAACATCTTTTTTGTGACTTTTTAATACTACAATCGATATCGGAGTAACGAAATATTGAATGTTTAAAAAAACGTATTGAGTTGCATTTATTAGTGTTTACCGTCCTCATAATCCCCACATTTCCGAAGGCCATACATAATATTGAAGTAATTTATAATAAAAATTCAAAAACAAGGATCACGATTATACTAAAATTGAAATTAAATATTTTTGATTTCACATTATCCTCGTTGCTAAAACCACCTAGACTGGTTGTCTAAGTATCAATGGCAGCACTTTATTTATACAATAATTTTATCATTCATCTATACTTTTCGAAAAAAATGTTCGAACTTATAGAGTCAAGCATGTACCAACCTCCACGTCTCAATTACTCATTAAATAAAAATGTTTAAATATATTAGGTTTAGTAAAAAAGAAATCCATAATTTTTCCAATAGATGGCTTGAAAAAATTATGGATTTTTTTTTACTACAATAAATATTGAAGGCTTCGCACCTACACAGGCCCTTACACCTTACGAAAAGCATTCAAAATGTACCATATATTCCTCACGTTACTTTTTTACCCAAAGCATCGAAGTGAACGCAAAATCCGAGGAATCTGCATTCATTTTTCAAGCGACTATAAAGTTTGATATAGTCACCAAAGCCACATCAATTTTGGCTTGGAATCAACCGTGCAATTAAAGTGAATGATCGATTCAATTTAGGCGCCGAATTTCAGCTCGATAAGAACAACCTCTGATGAGTTATAAAAGATTCCTTTATTGCAGGATCATCAGTCAGGCTTCGCATGAACATCGCCCCCGACATTTTTTTTTCTAGACCGAACATTTATTCGGTTGTCCGCCTATTTAGACCATTATACGAGCACTCAGGCGCGAATCCGTTAAGAGAGTCTAGCAAAAAAAATATCTCCGTCTGGGTGATCAGGGAAAGATGAATAAAAGATGTTGATCGCTCACCCGATGACGTATCGATCTCGGGCTTGACGAACGTAAAGCTCATCAGGTTTACTCTTTTTTTTTTTCAACGTCATTTCTCCCCCATTTATCATCGTGCAATCCTAAAAGGTTTCTCGAATTCCTCGGTTTCTGGATCGTTTGGGTTTGTTTGAGTTTCGAAATTTTTGGAGCTTTTTCATCAAAGAAAAGAATGGTAAATTCTTGAATTTAATCAGAACGTAATTAATCACTTTCTAATTATTAATAATTCACGGCTTCGAATAAGTCATGAATTATCCTTCTAGTCGCAACTGTCATTTCTCAAATTTTCAATAATTATCGAGACTTTTTATCATTCATAAAGTAATTTCATGAAATCCTTTATTTGTAAAACCAGTTAAGCGAATTGTATGTATGAATTTTTCAAATCTCTCAATTAATTTACCAGCTTTCAGAAAATCATCAACCGAATATTCATAATGTAGTAGTTTTATTTAATTTTTTGTTATTGGTAATACTTCTGAAAATTACTAAAAAAAAACGCAAGACTACAACCATTCGGAAGCTGCCGAATTATGGACCTTAATACCTCTATAATTAAACAGATAAATCACAGAATTGAAAATGATCGCAACATTGACCAATGTTGAACAATCGATTATATTTATCGAAACACAACCCTTCAGTTATGCATTTTTCTAAACGTCTTCATTAACGTATCAACATTCAGAAAATTGGTTTCTTTATCACTGGTTATAGTGACGAGCCCGAAAATTTTAAAAAACGTCAAACCATCATAACTCATCGACTATTCAATTTCGACCCCTAGTTGAAGTAGTTTAATTCGTTTCGAACGATTTCTAGATTGACCCCCTTCAAGGGTCAAATGGGTCACCCTGTATACGATTTTCCATACACATAGGTTTCGTTTCAAAAGGATCATTCAAAGAATGAAAATCAGGACAGGATATTAATTAAGCTTGTCACGAATATAAATAATGTCATTGAAATTCGAAACGGCAAGAACACAAATGTTGCAAAAGCTAGTTTCAATTCGAAAGAGGATCTCACTTGCGCCAAACGTTCAACGTTTTTGCGCGTGTGTATTAGCTATCCCCCGAACCACGCGAAGATTAATGAGATTTTCCGTATGGGCGATTGATAAACGAATACGTCTCGGAAAGAGAGAAACGTGCAGAAGCGAGAGAGAAGTCTGGGGAGCGACGTATGTATGGAGAAGTGATTAAGAAAAAAAGAAATAAAAAAATCAACACGAATAGTCGATTACTCTGATCTCACCGCGGTACTGACTACTCCTAAACGTAAAAGAGCCACCTGGTTGCCAATGCGCACTCGCCAAGTTTCCATATACACGTTATACGTGTTCCAGTATGTATACGTCCACGTATATACATTTAGATACATACATATACATAATAACATATATATACATATATATGTGTGTAATAACGTGAGTAACGCCTTACAAGATCCTTTCTCTCGATTATATTCAACGCTGAAACTCCTCTCGTCGTGGATACGCGTTTATAAATAGCAACATAAATAACGAAAGCCCGTACATGGGGTATTATGCGATTCTAGTATGTGCCCCACAGCTTACGTTTTTTTTTTTTGTTGTTATTTTTACATAAAATTTTTTTTTCGTTCGCAGTTTATCACGTATCGAACATAATTGCAAATCTACCAGCGACAAACAAAGGATTCCAACGATAATTGGTGTTAGAAATTATTTCCGAACGTGAAAATCGTATTTTGTTGGTTGAGGGAAAATTCACTATCACGGTAAAAAATAAGCTTTTTTCCTGAATTTTGAAAAATTATGTTGTAGAGTAATTGTTTGATAAGTTGGATTAATAATGGTTCAATTGTTTTTCAATTATGGCTTTTTGGGTTCCATTGAAAATATGCAGTTACACATATGGTGAGGTACGTTCAAGTAAGTTTTTTTTTTTTGGAAAAGAAATATTAGCTGAGGTACAATAATTTAGAATTGAAATTTCTGGTTTTGAAATAGGATTGAGCGAAATATATTAAACCGACCCTCAATCCGCTGTAATGTTACTATTTATTAAATGTAGTCATTTTGTATTCTATTTATTTTTCCAAATGTTTCGAAATCAAAAGTATCATTTTTTACCCAAAATGTTTTTCGCTCATATGCTTCAATTAATAGTATTTCCAAAAACGGTTACGCTCAACGATAACTATGAAAATTAGAAAAAATGTTGTGCAAAAAATTTTTCATCCGAATTTCATATAATCTCAAAAATAAAAGATTTCGATTGGTAAATCGTTTATTTAAAAATTAACTGATAAAAAAAATTGAAAAAAAATGAAATGTGAACAAAATATGAAGTAAAAAAAAATACCATGAACTTTCCCATGGATAGCGAAGAATATGATCTACAATTCTATAAAATTTGAGTTCCAACGCTTTTTTACAATTACGGTAATTTTAGATCGGTCGACCGTGTAATATGCGATATATTATTAATATATTTGCACACGTGTAGCCCAAACGTGCTGCAGAGCTTTTATGGCAAATTTCCCATTAGGTATTACGTATGTTTGATCGTTCTTCTTTATCGTTCGAGTACTCACTAAACGCACAACTTTATGTGACGAAATATATTTGCGCCCGATGTTTGAAAATAAGGAACGTAAAAAATTGGCGGACTGGGTGATCATTCGGCGAGTAAAGTCTTGGGGATGAGGTGTTTCCCATATACGGTACCGCATGGAAATACCATAAATCATGGGATCGTTAAAGTTGCGCGTACCGGCAACACATGTACGTTCAGCTTGCTGGGGAGAGATATGAAATAATTTGTGTATGCGTGCATCGTGTGTACGTGTAGGTGTTGTTACGTCGCGCCATTATATGGGGTTACCAACACTCGAAAATAAAACTCTGTTGCTCCGATTTTTTATCGCCGAAGGTGAAACCTTTGAATGATTAATGATGACGAATAATAGTTAGATTTTTCAACAATTATTTTTTAGATTTTTATCTTTACATTTTTATGTTTTCAATATTTTGTTTTAGATTTTATGTTTTTAATGGTGCCTTTATATTCTTATGTTTTTAATATTTTTTTTTACATTTTTTAATTTTCGATCCTTTTAAACATTTAAATTTTTGTAATGTGAGCTTTACGTTCTTATGTTTTCAATATTTTCTTTCCATTTTCATATTTCCGATGTTTTTTTTTTCAATATTTTTATACTTTTAATGTTTCCAATGGATTTCTGAGTTTCCAATATTTCCCATCAGATGCCTGCAGAAAATGTTTGCTCGTCGACTCAAAGGTTAGTAGTGTTATCGAAGTACGATAAAAATCGGATTTTTTGTGCTGTAAAAACGAAGTCTTGCGCCTTTTATTTCAGGTGTCGGCGGATGGGCAAAGCGGCATTTTATATAAGTATAAAACACGTGGAAACATGCGTATACGATACCTAAAAAATCAGGTGCTTGCATTGAAACACAATACGCTTATCGGTACCTCTGGGTGATTACATATCCATATATGTAAATATGAACGAAGACTACGTTAAATAAACCTCAAACAGTTGAAAAATTGCACGAATTGAAAGAGTCGAATGAGCCCATTTTAAATATTGAAATTTTTGTTTAACGAATGAGAGAGTTTTTCGTAAACTTTCTACATTTGATTATTAGTAGGATAAATTTCGATTCGACTGGGATGGTTTTATGATTCTAACTGTTATCTCTCAAGCCCTGTCTTTTCGAATTGCCAGGAGCGCACACTTGCCCCGACTGATTCTAAGTTCGGAATTGAAAATCGAGAAACGCAGGAAAATAGTATACGGAGGGGGAAGAGGAGTGGAGCCATTTATACGAATCTTATGCATGTTTAATTCCTGTGTACGATACCGTATCGCTCTCTCTCTCTCTTTCATCACAATTCGTAATTTACACCGCGGTATTATTATTATCATTATCACGATCATAATTATTTTTTGAGTTTTAATGACCATCATTGATAATAATAATAGCATTATTATTATTATTGTTATTCCTTTATCGTTATTTTCTTGAAATTGATATTGCTTTCGTATTTTCGCTTTTTTTATATTTTTTTATATTATTATATTTTTATACTTTCGTATTTGTATTGTTTTTATGTTATAAGTTATTTCTTAAAATTATATATATTTTATGTTATAGTTATTTATGTAATAAGTTGTATTCTGTTTTCGTAAGTGGTTTTTGTTATTGCTTTTGTTTGCCCGAAAGTTTACACTAGAACATAATAAAACATATTATCATCATCATGATATCTCTCTCTCTCTATCTCTCTCTTTCTCTCCAAGAGAAAACGTAGGGCTTATTCCTTTTCGCGTCACGTTTCCAGGCTCTGACCTACTGACACGAACCCGTGACGTCGACCAGGAATGGGGTTGAAACGAGCGCAGAGTTAGCAGGTGGGGAAATAGAATCGAAAGAGAAAGGGATAGGGAAAGAAATAGAATGAAAGGATGGAATAATGAAAATAGGAGGGAATGGAAGAAAATAAGGGGAAAGGAAAACGACAGTCAAGTCATAGCGAGGGCTCAGACAAAGAAATGGGGAACAAAAAAATGAAGAGAGATACAAGAATGAACGAATGAGACTATTCTGAGGGGGGGAGGGATGAGTGAACGCGATAGAGGACAAATGATAGTCGCCTTTAGGGATGAGACAGGTTGAGCTCAAGGGTTAAGGGATGAAAAATTGGAGACGGTGGAAAAAGAGAAGAAATTACGGCGTCTGGTTTCGTACAAAGGTCGGCTGAGATATAGATCTGGCTGCAACGAGATATATTGCCAAGAAAAAAATGTCTGCGATCTCTAAATACCTCGGAGTTGCCATCCCCCTAACTTGACCAACTATTTCGTACACCCATTTCGATTTTTCACAAGAACGAAAAAAACGTATCCGATAAAAAAAAACCGGGATAAAAAAAGGCCACATTATTTATATATATCAGACCAATAATTAATAGAACAGGACATTTGTCATATTTTCAAACTGTTTTTTAAAGCACGGTATCTATGTGAATAATAGTCACATCAGGATGAAAAATAGCATTTTGAAGCTTCAAGTTCATGGTTATGAAAACTTCTACCCAATATTTTCATGTTTAGTAGAAAATAACGCGAAAAAAAACAATTTCCGAAATACTCATGTTTCTTTTTTAAGACCAACGGGTTCGCAATTTTTGTTTCAGTTAGTAATATGTACCATACGGTCTAGACTTGTGAATGTACGATTCGTTCATTTTGTACTAACTTGTTTTGCCTGACGATTAATCAAGCTATACCTCGAAGAGTGACCAACGATGTTTGAAAAAATGGCTCGAAACAAATCCCCATCAGGGTGAATATCGTTACGAAGGGTGATGGATCGATTTTGTCAATCGATCAACTTCAGTGTCAGCAGTGTCAGCAGCTGAACGCAGCCCGGACCAGTCGCGAACCTTTTGTCTAAATTCTTTAAGCTTCATATGTTATTTTTTTAATACAATATATAGTATAATACATGTACATATAATTATCATTATTATTGTTATTATATATATATATACACACACACACACATATATATAGATATATATATATACATATATATAATTTTTTTTCTTTTAAATCGGTCTTTCTTTTTCGCATTAACGTGGAAACGTTTTTTCGTTCACATGAGTATAAACGATTGCAACGCGACGGAAAATTAGCCGGTGTCCGGCAGGCCCGAGAAACAAGGAGACCAATCTCAAATCGTCGGGGTTCTCAAAAACATGCAAAAAAGAGCTATGAGCTGAGAAAGAAAGAGAGAAAGATTGCGCACATTCTTTCGGTGAGTTTCGTCTCGGGAACAGCTGGAGTCTGAATTCTTCGTCACAGGAATCCCACGCGAAGACATTTGGTCAGTTGAAATACTCTCCCTCGTCGAGTTTTTCTCTTCCTTTTTTTATTCTCGTACGTTTTTACTTCATTTTTTTCCATTGCTTTTTTGGTTAGCTGTCAGTCTCGAAAGACCGGACAAAAAAGGAAAATTCGTCTCGTCCTCTGAACCCGATGACGAGAAAACACGGTCGGAAAATTACTGACGAAAAAAGTGGACGAAAATAACGAAAAATCGATTATGAAAAGACGTTTGTATTTTTATTTATGAATTCGTCGACAAAATTATTTGAGCTTCACTGAAGTTCAGATTTTACCGAGACGTGCACCCTCATGAAATTTTCTGAAAATTCCGTACTCAAGAAGATGCTGTGAGCGAATGAAAATACTTCTGCAACCTACTATCATTGTCCTCGTAAGAATTTTTAAAGTTTATTCTATATTTGGTATATTTGAATAATGGATCGTTAATCTTCAGAAACTCACGGTGAAGGAGCAGATTAAAAGATCACATTTGCATAATCCCTAAAAAGCCACTGGGTAATTACTTTTGAAAAAAAAAACAAATAAATTAATAGATTTACTCAAGAAGCAAATCTGTATTTATTTAATTGTTATTTATTATGATTGTTTCATTACTACCGAAGATTAACATTTTTTTCAAATCCGTTAATCAAAGATGCTAAAAAATACATGCAACATTTCCGTAACTAAAATTTGCCAGAGGAAATTTGAGAAGAAAAAGAAATGTTCACTGAATTAATTATTCAATACAATGTGATTTACGACCGATCAGATTTCCAATGTCACACGATATCTCGATTGCAATGCAATTAAGCCTCACAATTAAGTATCCGTAATCCGTAAATTGATTAATCCACGACTTATCAAGAGGATAAATGGCAAGGAGAGAATTGCTGACGATATTGTTTTACCAATTTCTCAGGTCCCCATTTATTGTTCCAGTCAACGGCCATTCTATGTTTCGACTAGTCGATCGACCATTAAGTTTCAGGCAGCGCGCCAACGAGTGGATATATAAGGTCAGTAGTAGAAAATGCCATGACGTAGAAAATTGCCAACCCTTAGAGGGAAGGGATGAGATAATAAAAGGAGGGAGATAAGGCAAGCAAAGGAAAGAAAAAGAGAGAGAGAGAGAGCGAGAGAAAAGAAAAACCGAAGGTTACGCGTGACCGTGGGCTGTCACAGCGTGGAGCCATAGAAAAGAGTTGTGAACGCATCAGTACGCGACCTCACCCCTAACGATATTATCCCACTCGTCATTCTTACCAAGTTCAACCCAAGTATCACTTCTCTCTTGCCCATTTCTTTCCCCTCTGTTGCCATTAATTCGCGACGAATCTCGTCGTTCTCTTTCTTATCAACTAGCGACCACAGAGATCAATTCAACTAATGGATAAAGAATATAAGGAAAATAAAAAAAAGTAAATTTTTACGTCAAAGTACAAGTCAAGTGTCGAAGCGGAACTTCGACAGGCCAATCCAGTTATTCAACAAATTTTAATAATTATTCAACTCGATTCAAAATCGTTATTCAATCGTTGTAAAAATAATTACTGCAAAATTGAAAAACAATAATAATTATTCAATAATAGCTATTTATAGATATTCAATATTGTTATAATTGTTCAACAAATGGTAATTCAAGAACGAATGCTTGAAGGAAAATGAAAGCAATTTAATGAAAAATCGCTAATAATATGTGGAGCTATGCACATTTCTGACACTCAATAATTTTACGGAACTTCTTGACAGTTGATTGAATCATACTATATTTCTTACATACCTGATTACAGTATCATATATTACTTATCATTTATAGATAGTTACTTATCATACTTGGATCGGTGACCGCTTAGTCGTGCTCTGGCTGGCGCATCGACCAGTCAGACGAAGCCTGATTTGTCTGAGTCCTTGGTGTACGTATTTTAACAAAAATTCTGTATACCAAGGAATCAGAAAAATACAGGGACGTTTATACCAGTACGGGTTTTCCACAGTTTCCCCGTACCCTTGGTACATGCGGTATAGTGTAGCGTAAATAATAAAATTAAAAAAAAATAAAATAAAAAATTTAAAAAAAGGTTAGGTTCTGGTAGGGTATTGAAAAGGGAGGAAAATATGGTAAAACAGGAAAGAAATGTGGTGGAATATTTGAACAGGGAGAGATGGAAGGGGACCGGTAAAAAAATATATTACCATAAAAATGAGCTTGGAACAATCCTCAAGAATAACACAGGTCTGCGACATAAAAACTGTTTTAAATTTAATAAGTGAATTTTATGGTGTTTTTAACGCTGATTTCAGAAAAAATAGTGAAAAAATTCCATGACGCACAGTTATTTCACAAATTGCTTGTATAGTTTTTTTTTTTTTAATATTTTTATACACATTTCAGTACTCTAGTGAGTTTGAATTTTAGTTTTTGGATCATCATAAACTGTTATTTAGGCTAAAGTACTTTCAAAATGTATTACAAAAAATTCCATGCCCTCACCCCTCCATCATCGACAACTCCTCCAGCTTCGACAACAAACGAAAGCGTTATTATTATGACTTATAGGCTTAAAGAGAAATAGAACTGTACTTGAAATGTAGTTTAGAACCTGATTTATGAATAAAATAAATTTTATAACTTCGATAAAATGTGAAAAATTGCTTAAATATTGTTATTATTATACCCAAAAATACTTTTTTGTAAGAAAACCTTACGTGATAGAAAAAAAACGGATTGGATTTTTGAATTCAGCGCTGAGTACGTAAAAGTCAGTTGTCAAATTTCAAACAATTTTTTGAAAAATTTTTCTTGCAGACCTGTGTAATCAATATCGCTATAATGATAAGAACGTAAGAATAATCAAGATCTCAATGAAGATAACAACTTAAGAATTAATCAAATTGACAATAATGACAACAACTAAAAAATAATTAAGTTCGAAATGATGATAAGAATAACAAGAACGATAATGATACGTTTAGTAATACATGGACGTAAACGCAGATGCTGTTTCTCTGGTCGAGAGAACCCGTGCCTGGTCCACGAGCTGGTCCGTGGTTCGCTTGGTTCGCCACAGCACTTGTACTTTGGCGTTGTAGACGTCGTATCGCCAAAGCGATACTGGCCGTTTCGCCGTTGCGCCTGTTGAAACGCCATTCCCTACCATCGATAAACCCAAACATCATTTACGTGCCAAGATCTTCGTCGAGAATCCCGAGTCAAAGAACGACGAAACCAGCAACGTTAACAACGACTCAACAACGCAGTCATTCGACCAACGAGAAAAATCCACAATCGAGCATAAGCATACACAATCCGAAACATTCGACAGGAATAAGGACCCGAGTCAAACGCCTTGGCACTGGTGACGGTCCACACATTTCCGGTTGCGCACACACCACTCAACAGGTCAATTATCGCGTTACGAGAAGCGGCCGAGTTTATGGAAAATATCCAAACAAAATTGCCGCTCAGTCGATGTGAAAATATCGAACGAATAAATAATACGAAGAGCTTTCGAATTTTCGAAAAGCGAATGCCGAAAACGCGAAATCGAAGTTCTCGAGTTGAAAAGTAAATAGAAAAAAAATTGCGTTTTGTACGTTTTTATGTTTTTTATTATTTTTTTATTTTTCTATTTTCCGTATCATAATCGATATTTGTATGGCAAAGTATCAGAATCATCGTATTTGTTCGTTCATGTATCACGTTTTCTGTCCTGTCTGCTTGTACGAATCGTATACGTGCATAAATTTTCGTACATACAAAATGTATTGTGTATCAAATTAAATGAATAATTTCATTGGTAAAAGTACAAATTTTAGAATATTTTATAAATTATAATTATCAATTATGATTTATAAAATGTAATGGTAAATGTATTATTGAATTTGTTTATTAATTTCATCAGCGATTCAACGAGCACGTACTATTTTTGCATCTTTCAATATTATTGACGAAACGATATAAGTTTCTCAACTTTAGCGGAAAATAAAAGATTATTTTCGTTTGTCTCGGTTATAAAAAGTGAGGTATATAAAATAAGGTATCACTGGATGGACAAAGAGTTTGTTCAAAATGGGGGAATCGAGGATTTATAATTCCAAATTGCGTCGTACATGTTTAACCTAACAAATAACTAATTTTATAATAAATGAACAGTTAGACATTTTATTTTTCCACGTTAAATAATTATTGAAGTCAAATTTGATGATATTGGCATGTACTTGACTGAGGTTTTCTCAGTAACTATACATCTGTTCCATCTGTCCGGCAAAAAATAATTTACAGTTTTTCCATTTAATTGATACTTTCAAAAAATTAATAATGATCCAAATATGATTACTATTATTATCAATAATTACTTAAACTATTATAATTGTTGATAATAGTACTAATAGTTGGAAATTTCATTCGGTATTCAACAGTTTGTTCTGGTAATTAGCAAAGACAAACAATTATCATTGTTATTGATAATTGCCCGCGTAAACTTAACACACATTGAACTTTTCGGTTGCTGATTAATTCATTGTTAAAATAAATATTTCACTATTTTATAAATAGACGGGGAATTGCTTCAACGCAGTATTCTTATTTGAAACTTGACCTAATCAATCGCTTGATCCCTAATCTTGATAATAATACATTTTTCAAATTCGCAACGATTATGTTTTTATCAAGACTCGTAATTTCTCAAAATTTTTAAAGAATTCTGGCGATTTTTCAAATATCCATCCAGTAATACCTTAATCGAGTGGAACATCTTTGTTAGCTAATTAAAACGGGTATTTCGAGTAATTGTTGCTTTTTTACGAATGTTTGATGGTTTATCGGTTTATCTCGGTAAAATTTATCTCGAACTACAACGGAGACTACGACTTGAAAACCGAAGAGGATTCGTGACCTCAACCCACTTTCTTCGGGTGCAACTAAGACACATGTACATTTTTTTCGTACTTGAAGTTACGTACGAACAGAAAAAAATATATATATATGTATATTTAAATACACTACGTACGAGGTGTAGTACGCCACGATGTGCAAAGCCGATTGATAAAGACCTTCGAAGCAGGGTTGCCCAAGACATACCGAATACGCATAATTATCTTCACCCCCTCCCTTACTTCCAGCGTCGGGTGATTGACAACGTGCAGCGAGTAGTTCTACGCTCAAATAACAGAGCTCTACTCATAAAACCAAACCCTATGTACAGAGTCACAATATTATTCAACCCAAAAATAATTTATGGGCTTTACTATCTATGTTTGTGTTTTTTTTCGAAACAGGAAAATAATCATCGACGTACTCCAACATCAGATCAATCTATCATGATTTTCTCAAATTAATCAACCTACAGGCAGTAATATAACAAAATTTTCAATTATTCCTGGAGGTGACTTTAATTATTTCTGAGGAAAAAAATTTTTAATTATTCCTGAAGAAATTAATTTTTAATTATTCCTGAAGAAATAAATGTTTAATTATTCTTGAAGAAATAAATGTTTAATTATTCCTGAAGAAATAAATGTTCAAATATTCCTGAAGAAAGAAATTTTCATTTATTCCTGAAGAAATGAATGTCCAATTATTTCTGAAGGAGCTATTTCGTTCAGTAGAAAAGATCGCAATTTTATTTCGTAAAAACAAATACGACCGGAGTAAAAATGCTCCTGATAGGTCAGAAATGGTTTAAAACGACGTGTATCAAAACATGAAGGGATGAGGGTTACAGACGTAAATCGAGTTGGAGTTGAATAACTTATATAAGGATATTCGTATATCTATGTTTATATACAAATATATATACTAATGCTAAGCTCCTCCTTGGCCGCGCACCCTCTTTCATTTCCTCCTCGCCCTTCTACATAACCAACCCCCTTCTACCAGCAGAAACTCCCCCGCTGTTCAGATCAATAAGCGTCGCGTGCATTCGGAGGGTCTAGGACGTTCTCACCCCCTCCCCTTCTGCCGCTCGCTCTTTCGCGCCCTTCCTCTCTCTCTTTCTTTCCACCTTCACCGTTTTGATACAAGCATATATCGCCGCAATGTACATGCATATTAGCGTCATACTCAGCAAAATTCTAGGCAATGAAAATAAATGGACCTTAAGCAAAAATTCCATCCCGCGGATTGCAATATTACGTGTACCCTGATATCATTCAAATAATATGACATTCCTCGATGGGGTGAATGAAAAATAATTCATGAGGAAGAAAAGGTCTCCCGAATATTTCGCATACTCGAAAAAAAAAAGGAATTTATTAAAAGGCAATCGTTTATTTGCCGATTTTTCTTCTAATAAATAAACTTTGCTACAATAAATCAACTATCATTCCGAATATATTCAATTTATTTTATGACTTATAATTATTAATTTACTTTCTTATCGGTATCTTTTTTGTCATTCAATTTGTTAATCATTATTGAATGATTAATTATTGATTACAAGATATATCATTGAAAATGATAATAAAAATGAAAAGAACAAAACACGTTTTAATGAATAAAAATACATTTTTTAAATATGTATATAATGAAGAAATAAATATTATTTATTAACAAATTATTCCTCCTAACAAGCTTGATTTAATTATCTTATTTTTTGTTTTTTTTTTCATATCTTTCTCGAAAGTTTTTGTAGCAAATTATTTCGAAATATTTGCAATAAACGGAAAACGTCATCGTGAGGACACTTATCTGCGTTGCTTAAAAAATACACCGAGAGCCCATACCCGTGAAAAAATACATCCCATTTTGTCACATGATTTTTTCATGATTTTTCCTTTCGCGTGGTATGTTATTTTAGGAAGTTTTCGTATACCGGAACGCACCGAAAAGAAAGTGAGACCGTGCGCGAAATTAGATTAAAGCATGGTCAATGTAGCGCTGAGATGAGGCGCAACGGCACCGTGTTCGCCGCTCAGACCCGTTCATTGAATAACAAAGGTATCGATTAATTGGATAACCTTGTCTGTTTCATTCAGTTTTATGCCTGAAACAACACGACCTCGCGAGAGAAAACGAACAAATACTGAATACCTGAGCACGACGCGCTCAATATCGCCGATATGATTCAACCATTCGAATTCCCTCGGACAGAAAAAGACGATTTAATGACGTATTATGCAACATTGGACAATACCAACGAGGAATCTGAAAGTAATCGAAGAATGCCTTTTAATAAACGTGCAAATATTAACCCGGAAATTCTCATTGATTCCTATTGGAATTATTCGTTTTTTTTAGTTATAAAAATGTTTCTACTTTGTATTCACGATGAGGGATAAAACCATTCTAGAAAGAAAAAAAGGTCAAACTTCGAAGTTTTTTTAAAACGTGTAATAAAAAGTTTTAAAAAAATGTGTAAAAAAGGAATTTTTAAATGTAACCGAAGAAATAGGAATTCTTCTTAGAGCGAGTATTCGCCAGATTTATTCAAGATTTTAATATTGAACATTGAGGTATAGAACAGATTTTATATTATTCATTTTGTGCAAAATCGCGGATGAAAATCCGCGAAATGAGAATGAAAAGCTTCGAAATGATCTTGAAAAAAAAAAGATTTTTTGTGAAATAGAAGATCTTATATAAAAAATATAAAAAATAATTCTTTTATATAATAGTCGCCACAAAGGTACGTAGGAATTTTTTATTTAATGTAATTTTGTAAAATTGGCTAACTATAAAATTTGTTTTTCACTAAAATCATGAGTAGTTGAGGAGTTGAAATTGAACAAAGTAGTTCCGAAAAAAATGCGTTTGAAGTTTTACGAGCATTGAAACAATTGGATTTTTAGTTATTTTTAATGTAGTTACCTTTTAATATTCATTTATAAGGTTAAAGTTATCTTTATAATGTTAATATTGTTTTTATTATTATTTAAGCATTAAAAAGAATGTTCTGCCGGAAAATCCTAAACTTTCTATTAAAATATCAATTAAAATATTTTGAAATATTTGAATTAATATCCGGTCTAGGATATTGAAAAAAAAAATTTTTAATGGTTAAAACATATGTTTTTATGATGTTAACATTGCTTTTAGGATTGTTTAAGCATTTAGACAACTTTTTTTTATCCTAGACTGTATATTAAAATATTGATTAAGATATTTCGAAATATTTCTCTTATTTTCAATATCTCTTTGTACACCCTTGCAAACATTTACGATCCCATTCCTTTTATTGTTATCCCACCTTCACTATTATTATTAAAATCCCGCCCATTATTTTCTGAATTTCACTCACGTAATATCGCTTTGTTTAATTTTTCATATAATTACAAAATTTCAAGCTAAACTGTTAAAGGGCAGATTAAATAAATGAATATAAATTTATCCAACTAAAATTGATATAAAATGTGTAAATGTTTGATTCCTCTACGCAGACTGGTAATCTTTAGCAATATTGTGAACGCGGCTCATGAATATGCATCTTATCTGCATATTGAAGCGACACGTACTCGTTTTCATCACTTCTAGCTCCCTTGATTGACACGAAGCTGCCGTAAAAATGAGAAGGGTGCTCCTGGGTGTAACATCAGCTGAGTCGAGAACTTAATCAACTCGGTGGCTCTAAGATGTCTGGGTGGAAGGAGGCCTATCTGATTTGAATAGAACGGGGTCGGTTAGGGGCTTCTTTTCACTATATAAGGTCACAATATATGTTGCATTGGGCTGAGAGTCACTACGCTCATGCAGTTAGTAGGAACCACATGGAGCAATACTTATAGGAGATTCTATATTGGCGTCAACGCATTGTGGATTCGGAGAGTTCCCTTCTGATATCGTAATCCTTGACTTTAAAAAATCGCCATGATTCATCGAAAAAATCATTTTTCAGTTCTTTGGAAAAAAAGACTCGTAACAGGAGCTGTAAAACAATTGATTTATCATTGTTAAAGTTAAACAAAGTTAAACAAAGTTAAACAAAGTTAAATTTTAATTTAACTTTGTTTTATTTTATTTCATTTATTTAAATTTAATTAAACGTATTTCATTAATATTTATGAACTCAATCAAATTTAATAAATTTTAATCAATCCTAATATAATTTAACTTCATGTAACTTAATTCGTTTTATTGTAGAATTGATTAGTTTTACATTTTGGATTTAGAATTAATTAGATGTACAATTACATTAAAATGTAAAACGAAGTACATTGAGCTGTCATCAGAGAGCTGTCAAGGGTGGACTCGAAAAAGTCTCAATAGAATTTGCTTCTACGTATAGTGAGTTCATAATCAGTCGGAAGTGATAAGAACTCCTGTGAGCGGAATAAATGGCGTGTGCACGTGCCTGATAGAAGATAAGTACAGCACTGTGAAAGAAAAAGAGATTCGTTTCGTAGATTCGCAGAACAACATAATCGTCTCGTACTGAGAAATAAGTATACGGGGTGTCCTGGGGAGATGGTTTTACGGGAAATACAGCCTTTAGTAACGATCTAGTTCGCTTTATTTCGTGGGTGGAAGAAAGGACAAGTAAGATTATTTTTTGCGAAAAAAGAAAATCTAAAAAGTAACTAAAACATCTGTAAAAATAAATAAAACGAAGTTTTTAAACATGCCAAGGCGGTGAGAATTCTTTCGACGTCGTAAAATCACATTGAAAACCGAAAAATAAGCGAAAAAGCGATGTTGAATTCACATGTTTATAACTACGAAATTATGTAGTAAAAAATTGCAAAATTATCCCATCAAGGACAAATTATAAAATTGGTAATAATTATAATGATTTAAAAGAACGTGTCATAATGAATTATTAAAAATGTAAAACTATAGTTTCTATTATATTATTATTCTATAAAGAATCGTAACTCCTCCAAATTCGAGAAATCACGAAAGTTTTTAAGAATTTTGGCGGTTTATTAACATTTACCCAGTGATACCTTAATTTTTCTTCATTATTGAAAGTCAACAGATATTATAGGAAATGCACGAAATTAATATCGATCGTTTAACTGATGACAATGTCTCCTTACGAAAATGAATTTTATTTCCTCTCTCTCTCATTTTTTTTTAAATCGTGTAGCTTTTTCGGCGTTTTATGAAACCTTTATAGTAGGTTAACTTTAAATTCATTTTTATATCATTTTTAATTACTTTGTATATAATTAACTGCATGAAAGTTTGACAAAGGCATATGACCATTGTTATTATCATCATCATCGCCCCAGCATGCCTTCGATCTCTCTATCAATAAGGAAAAGTTGGGCTATTATCTCTCTCCCCAATCTCTTTTGTTTTCGTCCTTTCATAACCTAACAAAAGGATTACTTCCGCGCTTCAGTTTCGGATCGCCAACCAATAAGTAAACAAAACCTTTCGATAAGGCAGTTCCTTCGATGTTACGCGGTAGTTAGGAAACCCGATAGCTTCCATTTTCACGTCCCTGTCGGAATTTACACTCCTCTACTTGCAAGAAAACGATAAGAGCTGCGCAAACAAACGACGTAACATTATCGAATGCAGACACGTGGAACGACAGGAGTTTATCGTACGAACAGTGAAACAAAAGTATCATTTCGAGGCTAAAATTGTGCAATCTTCTTTCATGGACACTTGATAGATTCCAGTCGAAGTAAAATATTGAATAAAATCCAGTTATCCTGTTTTAAACAATTCGCTAATTTCGCTAACAATCATTTTTTTATTTTCGTCAAAGTAGGATGTTCATTACTTTTTCTTCCATCATTCAATTTTTGAAAAACACACCCCGATATATTTCAGTAGCGATTGCATTGATAGAATATATTTAATGAATCCATGATGACGTCTGATCACATACTGGACTCATCTACTCGCCTTCCTCCTAGCACCGTAGTATTGTACCTCGAAAAAATGTAATTTATTAATCGAATAAAATCAATAGGAATTTTTGTTGAAAGGGCTATTTAACATATTTATACAAGATTTAAATATTAAGCATTGCCGTATAGAACAGAGTTCTCATTCATTTTGTGCAAAATCACTGTGAGAAAGAAAATCTTCGAAATGATCTTTTAAAAAATCACTTCCGGCAGTGGACAAATTTTTCGTGAAATATAAAATTTTGTATGAAAAATAAAAAACAAAAAATAATTGAAAAATAATTGAAATATGACCTCCGTTATCAAAAACTCTGTTTACAGAGGATGCTTTATGGCTCGTTCAAATATCAGTCTCTTTGAAAAAATTTAGCGATAATAAATAAATAAAAGATTTTTAGTTCTTGTTCGGTAAGGTTATGTAACGGATAGTTCCTAATAATCCCTACAATTATACTTAAAATTTTACTGGTCTGCTGAATTCACAATTACTAAATTAAAAAATTTAACGTATAATTTTGGATCAATGAATGCTCTTGGAAACAAAAATCCGACGCGTTTTGTCTCCCCACGATTTAATCGATTAATTTCATTGTCGCCTTCCGTATCGATAAACCATTATTCTCAGCTGGCACTATATTTGGCGATAGAACATTCCCCGTGACGATGACATAGCTGTAAGCGAAAATTCCCTGGTCGTTATCTGACAGCGGGCCAGAAACATCCAGGCCAACTATGTCAGCGAAAACTTTCCATCTCAGTAAGCCAGTACTCCAGAATAAAAACTTTAGTCTGCGAAATTCTGCTCCGTTAGTTACACGGGCTCTTCAGAAAAAAATATTGGGAAGAAAAATATCCTCTATTTCAAATATGTACTCAAATATTAAATGTATGTAAAAATAAATATTTTTTTAAAAAGCAAGCATTTAGTTAATAGATATACTAAAAATAAGAAAGTAATTTTTTTATTTTCAAATTATCTATACGTGACTATAAATAAAAGCTCGTACATATACGTCACATATAGATAACTAGGTAAAAATATATTTTATTCTTTTTAGAACATTGCATTAAGTTTTTCGAAAATATTTTTTGCATACGCATTATTGTGTATTTTTTAGTCTTTGCTTCATTTTTATTAGATGAAAAGTTGAAAATTTGATTTTTTAAAATAAAATTTCTATGCTTTAAGCAGTCAGGAAGCGAATAAAATATTGATTTTCCATTTTGCATCTCACAGAAAGTCAAGTCAAATAAAAGCCAGTAAAAGGATTATTTTAGAGATCTTAAAAAAAACAGCCACTTTCGAAATATCTCAGTTAGCCTATTTTTAAAATACTAAACTATAAACCGATATTACATAATTTTTTATTTCGATTCTATTCGAGGGTTCGCCGTCAGTGTTGTCTTCCAGCATTAATACTTTAGGAGCTCGAAAACGATGGTATCTTCATCAATATTTCTCGTATGAAAGTATTGGTCGATTTTAGACGAAGGGATTTTACGGGTCGTTGGAAAAATGTTCAAAGGATTTTGCGCACGTGCCTCTTTTCGTCTGGTTACCGGTGCATAACCATTATCCCTACGAATCAGTGTTTTTTCTCACGGACGCTTAAAAGAAAAAAAAAAAATTGCGCAGGGGAGATTTGGGTTGCACGATACTGTACCGACGTTTTCGTTGCTCTACTGGATAAGATATATCTTTTATCGGAAAACCACTGTCCCTCGACCCTTCCAGAGTCTCGGAAGTTCCGATAAAAAATCAATAAAAAAAAAGTAGACTCCATTTTTTTACTAATTTTACCAATGACTAATCAATTGAAACTGCAATCCAGAATGCCAGCAATAAACAAATTGATTTAAAAAAATGGATTTTAATTTTTTTTCTGATTGCACGTTGATGAAGGTCGAAGCTCAATACTAGACGACAGCCAAGATAATAATTCGTGTATAAAGATAAAAATTGAAATATGGGAAGTTGGTTAACTCGGCCCCAGGGTAACTCGCGACCTCAACGAATTCGTGAACTATCGGCAAATGTATGCTGTCCACGAATACATCGAACAGTGCAAAAAGGGTATCAGGGGGTGGAAGGGGATATATGTAAGAGGGAGGTGAGGGAAACCGAGCAGCCGAGGATGCGCAGCCCTTGTACGAGGTCTGCTTGCGGATTGAGCAACGGGGGGTTGCAGGGGACGAAAGATAGGAGGGTGGAGGAAAGCTTTGCGAGGGGTTCCCGCGCAGGCGTCCTGCGCATCGTATATCGATGCCTGCAAGCACCCGGGCACCGTCGCGTCGCGCAAACCCGCCGAGTACCGATGAATTCTGTCTTTCGTCCTCGTCTTTGTCAGTAGTAAAGCCCGGGCTGGTCAGCCGTAAACCTCGCCGACACTTTGGAGGATCGAGGAGGTGTTCCATCTTTTCAAAAGGGTTACCGAAATAATAAGAAAAAGCTCATTTTAAGTGCACGGTTATTGATTTCCTCGAACGAGGACATCGCAAAGTTATTCATTCTCAGGGTGTTCAGCTAGGAGTTTTTCATTCATATCGAATTCTTATTTTATTTTGTTATGTGAAGAAAAAATAAAGAAAAAAAAAGAAAAGGTTGTTGGAAAATCCAAATACTTTTTTATCCATGCCACGAGATCGAGGAAAACGTGAACTGCTGTGAACTTTCAGGATGAGGACGATGAGGTACGTACATGATAAATAATTTCCTGAGTTGAGACCTGCAGAATCCTCGAGAGATAGAAAGCTACTTTAAAGATGGCAGTGTGTGTTTCCTAACATGGACGGCGAACGGGGATGCTGCGCGTGGACCTGAACCCTTTACGCCAGTTAAATGTCCCCGCTTACTCGGATATCGTCCTTCAACCTTAATGCCTTTGGGTTGTCGCGAACGACGACTTCTCAACTTTTAACAGATTCATCTTTCGAATCTCCCATCTCCTTTCAATAACCCGAGTATCGTGCCCCGAATAAAAGGAGGCCAAAAGCGGTTAAAAATACGTTTGCCCCCCCCCCCCTCCAGTTATACAAATCGACAATTTATTTAGAGGAATTTCGTGATCAGTGTTTTCGAATCATTCTCGTGTGAAAAAAAAGTTTTTATTTTTTCGATACATGATCTCTTGGTCTCGTGTTCCGTTACACTCCGGATTTTCTATAATTCCGGAAGTATTAGAGAAAAAATTTCCAAGTTTGTGGGTTACGTATTTTTTAATCACTCCTCATATTTTTTTATTCAATTAAGTATTTTTTATTCAATGAAAAAAGAAATACGGTATATTTCGATTTTTCTTAAGTGCTGAAGGTTTGTGTTTAGGTAAGCGGAATTTGACACATTATTTAAATTATATTTGACATTTGGTTTAAATTGCATTTGAATTAAATTTTGTTTAAAGTCAAACATAATTAAATGACATTCAATTATATTCGTCATTTAATTCAACTGCGATAAGTGACCTAGCAAAAATGTTCTATTGTACGAAATAATCCATAAAGGAGATTTGGCACATCGAAGAATTTTTACTGTGTTCCGAAAAATTGGCAAATTTGACAAATCCTATAGTAGATACCGAAGCTTTTTCATTTATTTCTCGAAAAAAGGGGTCGAAATAATTCAATTAATTGGAGATATTTTTTCGTCAAGACTTCATGCCAGATGGAACAATTACGAAACTAACAAAATAAGCCACGAATTACAAATTTTTTGTCTAACTTCGGTATATTTGGGAAATCGAAATTTTTGGCTCATCGGAATTAAAATTTCGAAACATCCCGTGTGATAAGACAGTGGGGAGCTTAAATCGCTGCCAGGTCGTATCTCATATCGACATGCGCATCATCGGTCTAATGCACGTCGGTAAGTTAAACGAGCCCCAGCAGTAGGAAGGAAGATACACATGAGCTTTTGATAAAACCAATAATTTGAATACCAATAATTTTCTTTTATTCGTTAATTCAAATTTCAAATTTAAAACTCGCGATTAAAAGCACACACGAACATCGCATTATTCAAAGACCCAGTAAAAAAAGTGCGCTGCACAGCTACGTCATTGTCCATTGGACCGATGATTTCTTGTGAACGCCGGAAGTATGGTCTTTCTCCCAAGTGATTGATGGACAACGGCGTGAATAAACAGTGCGAAAAAATATTCTCTGCAGCGAGCTGTTAATTATCCTTTCTCGATTTTCCAAAGTATTATTTTTCTACTATTGAACTTTGCTAATTGAATTATTTTCGAAAATTTTAAACGAAAACTAATCTTACGATTAATGCAAAAAACGTATATTTTGAGGGAATCACATATTAAGATATGGATATTAAAATATCGCCGAAATTCTTGAAAATTGGATCTATTATAATTGTTGATAGAATAATAGAATACGACTTTTATAATTTTGTTATCAATAATTTATTAGTTAGAAACATAGGAATTTTAAAGTTTATTAAAAGTAACATTTAAAAGCCTGTGGGAAAACAGCTTCTTCAAACGGTAATGATAATTCTTGATAATAACAAGATCATCAGAATATTTGATTTAATACAGAAATTTTTTGTTTGACAGTGTTAACAGTTATACAGTCACTGAAAAAACCACAGTAAAGTATAAGCCAACATCGACGAAAGTGGCTTCAATCATTATTAAAAGTTCAAAGTTACTACCCCTGTTTGTTAATTTACTATTAAATCAGCACTTCACGAGGCTAAACATGTACGACTTATAAACCCACGATTCCTCCATTTTTAATTAACTTTTTCCCAACGATCCATCAAGTAAAACCTTAATCAAGGCATAGGATTTATAAATGTGTCATAAAATTAAAAAGCAACTACAAAATATATAAAAATCCCAACAACATTGGGAGTGAAACTTTACACCACAACCAATTTATGAAAAATAATTTCTGACTAAACGAACCCTTTCAAAAGATGCAGGTACGCATGTTATTTATACGCTGTCAAAAAATTAATAGGATATACGTATCGATGAACCAAAAAATTGTAAATACGAAAACAAAAAATATATTTCTGATGAGTTATTATTATGGAAATATTTTTAAGATTACTTAAGCTTTATTAAGAAGGGATAGGGATTATTAAGAAGCGATATAAAAATGGTTTCTTCCAAATCATGAGGTAGACCTTAACATCGTTGCTGATACCCCGAATGCTTACACTCGACGGACGATCGAAAACGGTTTCTTCTATTCAACAAAAACGGCTGTCTCGTATACGTAGACGAAAAAAAAAAAAACCTAACTCATCCCGGTTTAACGACAAAAGTTTTCATGTTTTTTTTTTTGTTCACATTGACGTTGCAACAAAAAGCCTTATGTACGAACATACGAGGCCATCCGGACGTAAATAAATGAGTCGATCGATATTTTGCCAGGAACTTTCAAGGCGCTTTCGGTTGGCAAGAGACGAAAGGAATACTATAGAAGGGTGAAAAAAATGAAGCTTCGTGTCACGTGTTTCAGTTCTCCTATCCGTATTGGCTTACGTACACGTAAAATACGTCAACATAACAATGTGTATCGTCGAGGTATAGCTCGCGACTGCGGAAATATCCCGTAAGCAAGAAAGCAGGAAGAGGGCTAGGTGGAAAGTAAGAGCGAGCACGGGGATAGAGGAAAAACATAACTTAGTGATCCGGGGTTACAAAGAGGGGCTTCCTAATCAGCTTTTCATGTAACAGACTTGACTCCTCGCTCCGCGGTCGCGTGTCGACGCAGTTTCGAGCATTTACTTTAACGTGTCGTCCATAGTCGAATCCTGATGCGATCAGTACTCCGGATATCTAATACCGGTTACGACGCTCACACTTGGCAAATGAACACTGTTGTTATACCCAAACAACCCCAAATGCAAATATTAGGGTAAATATTCGGAAGTTGTACTCCTGTCATAATCGGACTGATTTTTGTGTGTGGCACGTTCTTCTTTTTGACCTACAATAGTCTGTCCTTCGTCTTATTATGGCATCTCGTTGGAGTATTGATATTTACGGTTTTTTAATTCGATTCGAATAAACGTCCATATTTTCTTATCTATTAATATTAAGGGATTTTTCATTTTCTCTAACCAGCATATTTTATACGTTTGTTTTTCGTAGAATCCCGTGACAGAGTGGTAAACCGAAATGTGCTCTCCACAGAAAAA